>JAQHUG010000289.1:1838000-1869051 GCA_028555095.1 Dicrostonyx torquatus
CTATAACCCTTTTTAAAGCTTTCCCAGGCCCTATGGAAATTTGAGAGCCTCACCTTGGTACAACATATGTAGCTGGATAGTTTTCTCTGCGCTGGACCAGTTTCTCTCCTGCCCACTGGGCCCCACAGCCATTTACAAAATAACAATACAGATGCTTAATGTTAATTATTGGCTAATGACTCAGGCTTATTATTAGCTAGTTCTTACATATGAATTAACCCACTTCTAATAATCTGTGTATCGTCACATGGCTTTGTGCCATTACCTGTAATGCTCTGGCATCCATCCACTCCTCCAGCGGTTGCTGGTTTCTCTCTCAACCTTGCCTTCTTTCTCCATGTATCTTTGCTTGGGTTTCCTGCCTTGCTCTATCCTGCCTTGCCACAGGCCAAAGCAGATTTATTTATCAACCAATGAGAGCAACACATATTCACAGTGTATAGAAAGACATTCCACGTCACATGGAAATTGCCAATAAGCAGAGGAAAAAGTATCATCTTATTCATCACATCAAGGCAAATTAAAACCACATCAAGATACTACTACACTGCCACTAGAATGCTTAAAACTAAAAGATGGCCTAATGGAGTTGTAGAGACAGCTTAACAGTTAAGGGTGGTACTGCTCTTGTAGAGGGTCAATTCCCAGCGCCCACATTGGCCAGCTCCAGGGGATCTGACAGCTTCTTCTGGCCTCAGTGAACACCTGTGTTCACATGCACACACAGATACAAATACACACACACACATAATATATATGTATGTGTGTGTATTATATATTGTGTATGTATTATATATATGTATGTGTGTATATATATCACAAAAATGATATACATTCGCTAGAAATCACATTTGGAAGTTTAGATATTCATGTTGTCTCAAAATATTACAATGTGATATGATATGATTCTTTCTTTTAATACTAGACAGTGGCGGATATTGACACCTCCCAGTCAGTCATATTACAGTGCCAGGGGGAAAAAAACTAATATGATGTAGTAAACTGGATTGTGGAGTTAGGGTGCTTAGTAAGTATATCAAATGCATGGTTCATTTAGGGCATCTTTAACTTACAGTGCCATCATCTGTAAATGTCATGGCCAACAGAGGATCATCTCTGTAGAATTCTATTATAGAGGATGTAAACTAAACAAGTGAGAAAAAGTTCAGTTTTGATGGTGGTTACACTAGTGAATAACTACTAAAACTCATAAAATTGTATCTTGAAATTCAATTTGTGTATTGTGTGCAAATTATACCACCATAAAGTTATTTTTTCCGTTTTATTTTTTAACTTCTATAAACTAACCAGTAAAATCTTTCTGTTGTCTATGTACATCAATGACACTAAAAATAATTTTAAGACATTTGCCAAAACAAAAGCTTAAGTATCTACTCTTTCTTTGTGATTAGTTGAGTGGTGGGGACACACATCTTTAATCCCAGCACTTGGGACGCAGAGGCAGGCAGATCTCAGTGAGTTCAAGTACAGCCTGGTCTACAAAGGAAGTTCCAGGACAGCCAGGAATGTTACACAGAGAAATCCTGTCTCAAAGAAAAAAAAAAAGAAAAACACCAAGAGTTAATGTAGCACCCTGAACATCCCATGTCAATATCTGTTGAAATATAAATGTACCCTTTAGTCCTTTCTCTTTCTATGCTGCTTAAATGGTACCCCCATAACATAAAACCTCTGAGCCTTGGGAGCAAATTAATTTTCGAACCCACAGAAAGTTATCAAAATAATAGAGAAGAGACAGTACTTACTGCATAGCTGTTCTGTGAGCTTCCTGTGAAGTTGGTCCATTTCGTCCTCTCCTATTAAGTCCTCATAGCATCAATATCCCAATTTTCTTAGTGAGGAGGCTGAAGACCAGAGTGATTAAGTATCTTGTCCAAGAACACCCAGTGGGCAAGTGTGAAAGGTTGAAAATGAAATGTCATCACCTACAGAGAATTTCTTCCAAGTATGGCACTTTTATAAGAAGCATCGTAAGCGATGCGGCAAAGGCAGGCTGGAAAACAGCAGCGTTTTTTTTTCCACTGAGGTCTTATCTACAAAACAGCCTCAATTGTGTGACTGCGTATTGAAGGCACACAGGATTGATGATCGATAGAGACAAAGAGATTATCTCTACTTGGTGAAATTATGTATGCTTTCTTTTCCTTCCTCTTCCATTTCTGTATTTGCCAAAAGCCATCCAACAGGTATGTGGCGGGCTATGGTTATCATTGAAAAGTTTGACATTTTAAAGCTACATGTGAGTTTTAAATATTTTAAGTAATCTTTGGCACTATATAAAATTGAGAACGTTTTGCAGTTAAGTCAAAAGTCCATTTATTACATAGTATATATCACAGCAAAGAAGAGAAAGCATTGAGCTGTTCCCAGCATGTTGCCTATCTTATAGAATATTTTCATATACTGCTTGGTACTACTCATAATGGCTTGGCAATGGGAATCTTAACAAGGCTGGCTTTTAAGCAAGTGCTGCATACAGCATTATGACAATCAACTTGTTTTGCCATGCATTTTGGAAAAGAGATAGATTAATTGAAAATTTATATGCAATAGCATGGGAGTAATTATATGTAGTAAGCCAAATTTACTTATGATAATAGACTTAATTGGAAAATTCTTTAATGTACCATTTTAATAAGGGCATTAAAGAAATTGGAAAATGTGAAGAACACCCAATCATTTCTGAATTATAATTGTAAATGAGTGCAGATGACCTAATCTGCTTACGTAAATGATAATTATTAATTTAGCAATTGCACAAATGAGCTCAAAACATGGACTGCAATAATTACAATATGAACCAATAACTTCCTTGTCTGCCATTTGCACAAATGATTAAATTATATGAGGAATGTTTTCTCTATACTTTAAGAGCTAATGTAAATTTAAGAACCCAGGGAAATTATTAGTGTAATTAAAACTAATAAGTATACACAAATATGGAAAACAAACAGCTGGATTTATAAAGCTTGAAGTCCTAATATCATGCATCTTTCATTGTAGCTGTAATGAATAATGAATCACTAAAAAAAAAAATAATACCGCTTCCTGTAGTAAGTTACCATGTACAGTATTGATTTTTCTAGTGCATTTTGCACTTCTGGCTTTTTTCTCATTACTCTCTCATCACCGATTAAGTTTACATTTTAAAAAATACACCTATATATTGTCAGTTAACCAAGGGCATTAAGTGGAAGCCCAAGGTGATATTCAAAACGTCATTAAAAGCCAAACACGTTTATTTACCGGAGCCGTGACTCACATTGAATTTGTGCAGAACGATGTTGGGGGAAGGGAATACCAGAAAATCACAGCTATTTATGGACGGTGAGGGAAAATTAAACACAAAATTCGCTGTCAATTAAGGAGTAATGGAGCCCAGGAAGTTCCCCCAAATGAGGTGACAGCAAAGCGGTGGCACTGGAAGCGATGAGCCTGGGCTCTGTGCTGAGTGTAGCCCCCCAAGGGGCTCTCGGCCTGTGCCCAGCTGCCTTGCAGAGACCCATGCCTGTCACCAGCTCCTTCATCGTCCCTTTGAAAAGCAAGGGCCCTCCAGCAGATTGTTCCCTGGGCAGGCCTGTGGACAAGGCTAGGAACTTCAAGCGACAACACTAGAGCTTTTACCCCTTTGTCTGGCTTTGTGTCCCAGCTGCTTTGGAAGGACAGGATGGAGTGGCAGGCCAAGTTCTCAGTAAATCAGGAATAGCAAAAGCCACTCCCAAGCCTTGCAGCCCAAAGAGGGCTGTGGCCTGGGCCTGCAAAGTGGTAAGGATGATGATGTGGCCTAGAAGATCCGTTTGAGTGGCAGGTTCAATGGCGCCATCGTGGCTGTGACACTCACAGCTTCTGTGACAAGCACAGCTGCCCACAGCCCCACTTCCTGCTCCAGTAACTCCATGCCTCCCTCATCCTCGTTCCGAGCTTCCGCGTGAGGGTTTTGCAGTTTAATAGAAGTGTGGCACTTGCCGGATGTGTCAGTTGACCTTGTTCAGCATCTTAATTGCCTTCTTTGTGATATGGTGACAATTCTGGTTGTTGCTTTGGGGGTTGCTGAAACATCACCTCCAGCACCTAAAGCTATCATTAGCCTGTATATTTATCGCTGTCCCTGGAATGTGTGGAAAACTGATAGCCCAATAGAAACTAAAGCAAACTTAACATAATTTGAACTCCAATGCATATGTCGCCTTCAGAAAAAGAATGTGTAATGTACGTGTCAGTTTGACAAACTATAAAATGTATGCCCAGGAATCTCCTGAGGATCCTTGGAACTCAAGTCTTTGATAAAGCTTGACACTGCCCATCTAACAGGCTTCCGAGTGGTGTCAACACCTCCAGCAATAAGGATTACACCAAGTGTACATCAAACACATACTGACTATCCACATCAAGAGGAGGAGCTGCCAGCAGGCCCGAAGACTCCCAGCAGCACATTCTCGCAGGTAGCCACTCCCCTAGTTTCTGCACTAACCCCGGCCTTGCTTTCTTTTAGAGTTTTGAACCGATACCTACATCTGTAATGTGAATGGCATTTAATGTGAATGGCATTTGCCTGTGCTTAAAAATTCAAGGAAATGAACCGATAACATGCCCGTTCCTTTGCCATTTGCTTGTCTATCAATCTTTTGTTATGTCACTTTGATAAAGAGCAATGTGATTTGTTTGTCTTCACTGGTGCATAATACTCACTTTCATTCTTCACGCTTTTAAATTTTGATATAATGTTATTAATAATTTGCCGTTTTAACCATTCTAAAAGTTCTAATTGGTATGTAACAATTATACAGTCCCTGTGGGGAGCAGTGCGCTATTTTGACACATGCATACAATGTGCTATTGATCGAATCAGGTTTATTACAATATATATATATATATTTCTTGAACCACTTGCCATTTCCTTTTTGGGGGAAAATTTTTAATTCTATACAATAAATTTTTGCCATCTCTCTACTGTGCCACAGAACATGAAACCTTGATTCTCCTCTCTAACTATGTTTTTGTATCTGATTATCATCCTGTCTCTATACCACCTGCCCCATACCACTGGCGGCCTCTGGTGACCCCTATCTTCTCTCTATTTCTACACTATCAACATTGTACAACATTGAAAATACAATTAGTTCTGTAGAGCTGCAATGTTAAGATGGCCAAGATGCAGGCTCATAAAACAAACACTGCAAACATTGTTGTCACTCATAATTGGAAAATCAGAAAATGCTGATATCTTACTACTTCTAACAGAGACTCTGTAAACCTCGAGCGATGGCTCCCAGTTCCCTTCCCAAGCCTCTTATCACTTTTAAGCTATTTGCCTTCTGTATAAGTTTTCTTCCTGCTACATGTGTAGCATCATAGAATAATTTATCTCCTTCTGCCTGGCTTATATCACATAAGGAAGAGTTTGAGGTTCCTCTGCGTTGGACCACAACTTGCTTCCTGTTATTTGGGCTGAAGAATATTATACTCTATGTATATAACATATTGTATGTAACATATCATCCTTCCACATGTCAATGGGCACTTCTGCTGTTCCTATTGGCTAGTGTGAAAAGTACTCTCGTGGATATGGGCATATCAGTACCTCCTTGAGTCCTGTTCTCAGTTTGGGTTTCTATCAAGAATTGGAATTACCAAGTCGTGTGGTACTCTATGTTTAGGTTTTTGAGAAACTAACAAGCCAGTTTCCGTAATGATTCTATTTTACACTCCCACCAGCAATGCACAACGGTTCCAATGTCCCTAATCCTTAGCAGGGTCTCTTCCTTTTCTTAATTTTTTGGTTTGTTGGAGGATTTAAAACAAGGCCTCATTCTGTAGCCCAAGCTTGTTTGAAACTCACTATGTATCCCATGATGGCCTACAGTTTATGAGAGTCCTCTCCTGCCCCAATGCGTTTCCCTCCCGTTTCTTTATGCACTGCTGGGAATTGAACCCAGGGCCTCATGCACGCTAGGCAAGTATATTAACACCAAGCCACACACATACTCAGCCTTTTTTATCTTTGATTCCGAGACAGACTCACATTGAGTTCAATCAGATGGCTTTGAATTCACTCTGTAAGTCAGGCAGATCTTCAGCTTGTGATTCTCCTGCTTCAGTCTTCTCAGTAGCTGGGATGAGAGGCATGAGCCACAAGCCCTGGTCCCCTCTTTTGTTTTCCAATTTTTAGTGTGTTATATCTTTTCTGTCTTTGTCATAGCTGACAGTTTGTCAAGTATGTTAAGCCTTCCACAGAACCGCCTTCCTTTTCGACACCAAATTTTATTACCTCAAGAGTGGTATTGATTATTCCTTCCCTTCTGCCATTTTTGTGTTTTATGTGCACTTCTTTTTCAAGGTATAAGATCAGGTGGCTTCCCTGACATCCTGTGTTGCTATTTGTTCCTAGAGTTCCTCTGAGCTCTGCCATCACTTTACTCCCATAGGGTTTCCTTTGTCACTCAGCTCTTTCTGATCTTTTGTGATTCCTTCTTTGCCCATTTGCTTGCGAAGAGTATGCTGTTCTGTTCAACATACTGATGGAGGCTCTAGATTCCCTCTGTTATTGGTTTACAGCCTCCTTCTGCTGTGGTTAGGAAGGATGCTTTGTATGACTTCAGTCTTTTCAAATGACTTGAGGCTTCTTTTGCAGCCTAACTCATGCTGTACCCTTGGATAGTGCCCCGCATGACCTTAAGAATATGTATTCTACTATTGGGTGGGAGGTTTCACATTCCAGTAGATCTCATTGAAGTATAGTGTTCCTTCAGCGCTTTGTCTCTCTATTGTCAGAGACATATTTCATTCATTTAGCTGCTGCTGTGTAATTTTATCCGGTATGGTTTCATGTTATCATAAACAAAGCTATATTTCTTAAAACTAAATTGAGCCTATAAAGACTTAAAAATCGCCAGGCAGTGGTGGCGCACACCTTTAATCCCAGCACTCAGGAGGCAGAGGCAGGTGGATCTTTGTGAGTTCGAGAGCAGCCTGGTCTACAAGAGCTAGTTCCAGGGCAGGCTCCAAAGCCACAGAGAAACCCTGTCTCAAAAAACCAAAAAAAAAAAAAAGACTTAAAAATCAGGTAGAGGGGAACCCCAGAAATTGGGAGTGACAGGGGATTAATATCCAGAATATATAAAGAACTCAAAAAACAAAAAAAAATTTAAAAAAAACCAAAAAATTGCTCATCCAAAAAATGGGCTGGAGGCATGAGCAGAGAATTCTCAAAAGAAAAAAATAGCTAAGAAATATCCCAAAAATAATGTTCAATGTCTCTAGAAATTAGGAAAATGAAAACCAAAATAATCTTGAAATGTCATGGGACATGTGTGTGTGTGTGTGTGTGTGTGTATGATGTTATGAATTCAACAACCTTGTTGATGGTAGGCGAGCCCTCTACCACCCCGCCACATCTTCACTTGTGAGATGAAAGTGATGCATAGATAACTCTAATCATAAAGTTAAGTGAAGTAGTATGTATGCCTAGCATATTGCAAAAGTGAATGCCATCCATAGTAGTTATTAAAGCCCTGCTCTCAACTTTGAAAACTGGCAAGGTCCGTGGACTCCACAGCAGGAAAATCAGCTCTGCAGACATTTTTGGAAATACGTTAAGCGATTTATACAATGGCTCTGTTCTTTGTGATGCAAGACTTGTACATACACACAGATGCATAAAGGCATCTAACAACCCATTCCCACAATGAGACATTATAGAATGGTTACATTCAGTCCAGACTCTCCAGAGCTGGCAGGCACATTGAAGATCCTAAGGTGTGCGTCGTCAAGATGTACCTAATGCCAAGGGCACCACCACAGGCAATGATTAAGCTGACTTTGTACAAGGCAGGGCTTATAAGAAAACAATCAGACGTCTTTCTTCTCCATCTTCACACGGTAATGACCTTGGAAGGGACCAGAAGAGGTGATGAGCTGGCTGGGTTTGTGTATACTTACGATTTTTTTTTTTCTTATTTGTTTTCAAGTGTGAATCAATTGTTGCCCCTTTAAACTCAAAAAGCGAAGCAACTGACTTTCGGCACTTGTATAAATCCCAAGTGGATGCTGAATGCTGCCCGAGGCATTAACAAACCTGCTGAGTGAGGAGAGTATTTAATCAAAATACACAGCTAGGCAGTTAGACTACTCCAGGGGAAAGAAAGAGCCATAGGACAGGTAAAACTCTGCGCTGGTGTGGCAGTGGCGGCCGCTCCGACACCAGCTCCCACACCTGGGCTCCTGATTGCATCACTGCTATGAGCAGCTTTTCAGAGCCTTCAGCTGCCGTCCTTTTCCAGCCATGAAGCTTCTCTTCCGTTTTCTACTACCACCACCTGCTGTCCTGTTCCTACCACACAGAGACTGCTTCCCTTTTCCATAGAGGAATGACCGGACTGCAAGCCCACACGACACGGTGTCTTTGAAGGGGGTTAAGCAATCATCCAACCTTCGAAGGTCTGATTTTTAAATCACACAGACTTTAGAAAACAGAATTGTTTTTGTTTCGATGCCTTTAAATACGGTATCTTTTTTTTTCTACCATGGCAAAAGGAAACACTCGTGTACCGGGTGCACATTTATTTGTGTTCGCAAATGCTTGTGTAGCAGTCATTGTGTGCAAGGCACTATTTTTAATATGCCAGCTATCATCTTTTTAATGTCTCATAGTAACTTTATGAGATAGGTTCTATTGTCATTCCTGTCTTAGAGATGAGAAGAGCGAGGCACAGAGAGCTCAGATAACACCAAGTTCCCTGAAATGTAACATGTTATGGTTTTAAAAGCATATGTCCAGGGGAGTCGTACATATGAAGTCACAGCGAATGTGCCTAAGACCTCTGCAAGCTCCAGCCAGACAAAATTCATTTTGTCTCATTCAGAAGAGGGGAAAGTGGGCAGGGAATCCCACCACTAACTGAGGTGCTTTTGCCACTTGATAGCTGCTAGAAGAGGGAGAGTCCATTTCCTTATGATGCGCCTGCCCCCTGATAGGTCAACCACACTCCAGGGAAGCCCCCACTTTCAGGACAAGTTGAGCAATACAAAGTGGATTCAATGAGGAAAAAAGAAAACTCAAAGTTGGGTGGGAACGGATGAATAAAATATCATTTTAAAAATGCTATCGTTCCTTCCTGTGGGAAGATCACTTATTCCTGTTGTGTTGTCATTAGCCTTGGCTTTGTGACTGGTGATGCCTCATTCCTGTGAAAAGAGTCCTCTTTTTCTTCCACGTGTATATCCACCTTAGCCTTGTGGTTGACTTTGTCCAGTGACATAGGAACAGAAAGAAAATGCTCGGAATAGAAGTTCAAATAACTGTCTGAGGTTTCACTATGGTTTTTTTCTCCTTTGCCTACAAGGCCAGCAGTGTTAGAAAGGGGAATGTGTCCTCAAATAAGATCCTAGAATGTATATTGATAAAATGAGCCGAAGGCAACCCAGATAAGATGGACGGCGTGATTGAGCACTAAACTTTTGTCCTGCAAACCACAGAAATGCTTGAGTTATTTGATCATGCATCTGTCCTTATTGGCGGTGTTACAAACAGCCGCCAGATCTCAGTGGCATGTGGCAATGAGCATTTATTTCTTGCTTGCAAGTTGGCAGGTAAGCCCCACACATGCCATCATACAGTCCAGGATGGAAAGCCAGCAATGTCAGCATCCGTGTCGTGGTTTTTATAACACAGCATGCAATTACAGGATTGCAAGAGGGCCTACCCAACTAACTGTTCAAGTGTATTCTAAAGAACATTGATATCATAACCTCTTATATTAGAGAAGGCAAGCCAGTTGGCTGTGCCTGAAGTCCAGCAGGAAAACATAAGCCAGTCACCATAGTGCAACGGCAATGGTGTGGACACATGCTTAAAGTGTTGAAATAATGAAGAATTGGAACTCCTTATTGAATATGCCACAATAGCTAGCTATGTGATCGTCACTAGCAATAGGCAAATTTAAATCCAGGCAGTTCGGTTTTGTTTGCCATTACATATATGATTTTTCTCATTAATTTTTTTAAATTTTCATTTCAATATGTAACAACTATACTCACTTATTGGATCCATTGTGTTAACTCTTTTGCCATGATTTGGATCAGTGTATATTAATTGGACAAAATATTGGGTCTCATAATGAGATTTTCTTTTGCATACATATAATTAAACCCTTTATTATATGTATCTATTATTACTTTCTCTTGCCCTGCTTCTCCCCCTGGTCCCCATCCTCTTTCCATATAGGCCCATTTCTACTTTCGTATTTTTTTTAAACAAAATCTAGATTCTATATATAAAAGAAAACATGTGATACATTTCTGCCTGGGCCTGGCTTACTTTGTTTAACATGACAGTCTGCAGTTCCATCTATTTCCTCCATGTGATATCATTTGCATTTGGTTCTTCTTTATAACACTCTATTGTGTGTGTGCGCGCGTGCATGTGTGCACGCACACGTGACCTTTCATTTATGCACTCACGTGTTGATAGGCATCTACACTGACTCTATAACTTGGCTTTTGTGAATAGCGCCTCAATAAGCGTGAGCGTGCAGGTAGCTTTTCTGTGCAGGCAGATTTCTTTAGATAGGCAGACAGGCAAATACAATGTATGGATTGTAGCTTCTGTACATTTGCCATGTATAATTCAGTGAGCTTGGGCATATTTACAGACTTTTGCCACTATCTCCACTAGTTTCAAAACATTTAATACTCTCTCAAAGAAACACCACTTCTATCAGCTATCACGATGCACTGTGCCCTACCGCCCAAATGTTTTCTTTTTGGTTTTTTTGTTGTTGTTGTTGTTGTTGTTTTGGTTTTTTTTTTTTTTGGTTTTTCAAGACAGGGTTTCTCTGTGGCTTTGGAGCCTGCACTGGAACTAGCTCTTGTAGACTAGGCTGGTCTCGAACTCACAAAGATCCACCTGCCTCTGCCTCCCGAGTGCTGGGATTAAAGGCGTGCGCCACCACCGCCCGGCCCGCCCAAATGGTTTGATGACTAATCTGTTTTCTGGCTATCCATTTGCCCTTCCTGGACAGATCATGTAGAGGAAATCATGCACTATCTGACCTCTCTTACCTGGTGTCTTTCCTAGTGTAACGTTTCCAGGATTCACTCATCTTGTGGAATATATCAGCACTTCAATTCTGTGAACAAATAACAATTCATTGAATGTAGATACCATGATCCATTTTCTACTCATCAGTTAGGTGGATTTTGTGATGTAACCACTTGTAGTTCAGTTCTCTTGAGTATTTACGTGACCCTAACATTTCTAGGTCATGTGGTAGGTTATCGAGTGTGTCGCCATATAAACCAATCACAGTGTTCCTTTAGAAGATTTATTTTGTAAGGAGGTACTGTAGCTGTTCCCCTCACTCTAGCAACTTTAGTCTACCCCCCACCTGGGTTCACGTAGTTCAAGGTTGATTCATTTTTCACTTTTCAAGAAAACGTTTTTTGCTTTCATTGAGTTTTCTGAATATTCTCCTTATTCCTTCCTATAGTTCTACTCTCTGTTTTGCCGCCTACAATCGCCTTTCTGCGCTCCGTGTGCTACCATTCAGTTCCCGAGCTGCTTCGGGCTAAGGGCTGGAGGTTGAAACACACAAATACACACGGACAGGGAGACAACACAGACAGAGAGACAGAGAGGGAGACAGAGACACGGACCTCTAGTCACTGGTAAGAAGCCCTTTATTCAGTAGACCCACGGAGGCTTATATACCCAACAGTCAGGTGGGCCAACAGGTGAAAACCTTATCCTCTGATCCTCAAGACAACACGTGCTCAGGAAGCAGAGCTGGTAAACAACTTTGACACAGCTTTCAGTAACTCAGATCAGAGGGAAAGAGCTCTAGCAGGGAAGAGCAGCCGGAGGCCATGACTCCAAATGGTCCCAACACTGTTTCCTCTGTTCATATCCCTTTCGCCTTGTTTTCTCTTTTGGTTTTGTAAGGTTGACATTTTGGTTAGCGCTTCTACATGTGTTTAGTGATTAGGTTATTGGTTAAGTCATTATTTAAACGTTCTTATTTATATTTGCTTTCTAAAGTTTCTGCCGTGGTAAGGATCGACCTCAAAGTTTTGTGCAAGCTAACTAGGCACTCTGTAAGTTAGCTCCGTCTGTAGCCTGAAGATTCTTTCTTCAACTCCATGTGTAAAGGCTATTACTACAGCTAATAAAGTTTGATAGGTTAGGTTTTATTTTGTTTCGTATGCAAGCAGTTTATAACTTTTGTTTGGATTTTTTTGATTTAGAAGTGTGTTCTTTAAACACACACACAAAGATATATAATGAAACTCATTACTTTGTATGAAAACAACATCATAAAGATTTGTTAAACATTTAAAGATGTATAGTCTTTCATTTCTATGTGTGTTTGAGTTTTCCAAAAGTTTATTTTTTAATTTTATCACACTTTGGGCAGACAATATGTTTTATGATTTTATAGACAAATAGTAATCTGTTTGTTGATTCTGAAATTAATTTATCTAACATTAGTTAACCTAATAATGTTCAATATTACAGAGGTGGTGGCGCACGCCTTTAATCCCAGCACTTGGGAGGCAGAGGCAGGCAGATCTTTGTGAGTTCGAGACCAGCCTGGTCTACAAGAGCTAGATCCAGCGCAGGCTCCAAAGCCACAGAGAGAGAAACCCTGTCTCGAAAAACCAAAAAAAAAAAAAATTACAGAACCTTCCATGCACACTTTCGAAGGTTGCATGTTCACTATTCTCATTGAAACTACCCTATAGGTATATGATGATTCTAGTTTATGTTTTTAAGTTCCCATTTTCTGATTCACCTTCTATCTCCTTACTCAAGCCATTATTGCAAGTGGGTAAAAACAATCTCCAAAAAGTGTGGCTAAATTGCATCCTTGTCCAGAACTCATTTTACTTCTATCTTATTTGAAAGACAATTGCATAATGCATTAATTATGACTGTGTTTTGATGGATACACAATGAATGAAGTTGTAACTTGTATGACAGTAACATTGCAGAGGTGGGACAACAAGGAGGCATTTAAGAGTATTTTTAAAGAGGGAGTCAACGCAGAGTCGGAGGTGGTGATATTGCAAACGGCCTTCTGGAGTGATTTACTGGCTTTCTTTTATAAGCTTATAGTTTCTGTTTACACAGTCAAAGAATTCTTTTTGAAGAATATGATACTGCTTCTCGCTTGTAAATTCCTTGAGGGCACAGGCCGTGTCTTATAGATCCTTGTATCTCACATAGCATCTAAATAATTACTAGCTGTGGTAGCAGTGCTCAATAAATATCTGGAGAATAGCTGACTACAGAACTAGGAGGATATTAAGTATTTTCAAAAGCAATAAAAAGGTAGTTTAATGACAGTCAGTATCTACTTTTCCGAATATTATTTTAGGTCAATCATGAATCCATATGTTTTAAGCTAAATTGAATTTGCCAACTATTTTTGCCAATTCACATTTATTTATGTATGAAATTTTATTGCTTTAATATGCACTAAAATTTCTATAACTCTTTTGAACTTTAATTTATAATTATTTTACGTTTCTCTAGCACTTTTTAAAGCTACAAAGAATTTAAACATAAATGACGTTTATCTAGGTTTATCCATTGTTAATACTTAGCCTCACGGATCTTACACAGTTTTTAAATAATTTAAAATGGAGGAATCTCAGTGATATAGCGCTCATGAAGCATATGCCAGGCTCTAGAAATGATCCTCAGCGTCTGAAAAGCAGTTCTCTTGGGACTCTGCCAACAATACAAGCAATGTGGAAGCTTGCAGTGGACAGCAGCCAGGGTGTTTTCTCCGTTCTGAGGAAGTCAAACATCATGGATTTCTGAGACTTCAGGATCCTTTATTATCAGTGTATCAGGATTGGTACACTTCCTCCAAGTTATAATTTTAAGTAGTCTGCAAAAAGTGTAAATTGATGAGATCTGGCACATCTGAATGGTCTGACCATTGATGCCAAATGTAATTGAAACAGCATTTCAACATTTGCAAATAGTATACATTTTTACAGAGCAACACTTTTTATTGTTGCTGCAACTTTATTAATAAATTATATTCATAAGTATAACATACAAATAGTATTATTTTATTCATGGTTCATATTTATTTTCAATTTTTAAAAATAAATATGTGATTTATCACAGAAACCAGCACAAAAGCTTCTCATTTGCTTTTCTATTTTTTTCTGTATTGTAGGGGGGACTTACATTTGCAAATCTTGGATTGCCTGTGACATTTCTACTCTGCATGTCAGCTTAGGTAGTAAACATTTGAAACCACAGCACACGCAACCTGGCAACCAGCCTCATATTTGAGCTGCTTCCCTGCAACGCCATTGCCTTTCCTCACAATGAATTTCCAGTTTTTTAATAAGACTAAACGGCAGACGTTAGATTTTTTAAAACTTCTTCAGTAGTTTCTGTCACTTAAACTTTATCAATCATTCATGTGCAAATTAACCGCACTGTGTCATAATTGAATTTTCCAGTTTTGAGGGAGGAAAGATACATTTCAATCTTCCCACTTCTCTGAGTGTTTCTATGTTGGTACTCACACTTGGCACTGTTCTTGTGAAATTAGTGGTAGCAGGTACCACATTTTACACACGAGGAAACTGGATCAGAATTTTAGTGACTTTCCCTGGGACATGCTCCCATGATATCTGGGACAATCTAGTTTCTCATTCTAAAGTTAGTGATTTCATATGCCTAATTGCTGAGTTAGAAAAGTCTATGCAGCGGCTTATAAATCAAATAATCTTTTTCTTTTTAAATGCTCAACTGACACTAGCTAGCCTTACGCCCTGGGTCAGCAGCACAGTGGGGAAGGAAACATTCTTAAGAAGGTAAAGACGAAGAGGAATTCCAGATCTAAACAACCCAGATCTAAAAACATAGACAGTTTTCAGCACGCCAAAACTGCTTTGAGATAGGGGCTTATTTTACTGCCTAACAGCAAGAAATAAACGACAGGTGAAAATGATGATCAACGTCCACAGATTTGGTGAACTAGGCATTTAATGAATCCTCTACAAGTGTCCTTTTACTTGACAATGAAAACAATTATATTCTTTCTGCAGGTAAGAAAGGTGAAGCTTTCAGAGGTCAAGGGCTTTGTTGTTTTCATCGTTGTTTTGGTTTGGGATTTTGCTTTAAGTGGTGTAGACAATAGTAGTGGGTGAGGGATTTGAATTCATCTAATTACAGAATCTAAGGCCTTTCTTTATGCCCTACCGCATATATGTGGAAAGGGGCATCATCTAAAGCCTCCTATGTTGTAAATAGGGGAGGAGGGGTGTAGGTTGTGTTCCAGCCCCCAGCTGCCAGCCCGCTAGTTGCTTGTTTATGCCCGAAATAACCACATGAGAACTGTATTCATTTAAACTCTGCCTGGCCCATTATCACTAGCCTCTTCTTGGCTAGCTCTCACATCTAAATCTAACCCATTATAAAAGTCTGTGTGTCACCACGAGGTGGTGATCTTACCGGGGATCATTCGGCATGTCTGACCCTGGAGGCTTCATGGCGGGAGCCTCATGGCGACTGGCACACTTCCTTTTTCTCTCACTGCCTTCCGTTCTGTCTACTCCGCCCACCTAAGGGCTCTGTCCTATCTTACAGGCCAGGCATCCTTTTTATTTAACCAATCAAAGCACAGAAATACAGAAGAACCCTCCTACTCCACTCCTAGGATGCTTTAAGCACAAACTGAACACCACCTCAGGGTATTTTACCGTTGATATTTGCCATGCAAACTAGCTCTGAAACAGGTGTTTGTTCAAATTGAATATTGGAAGTGAGTGGCTGGAATATAGGTATTCTGAGAATTCTAAGAGATGGCAGAAATAGTGTTGGCATTTATCTTGGGAAAGCAGCAAAGATTCAGTGGATGAGCAGTCCCCAGAGGTCAAGAAAGCAAGATTGCTTCTACTATCTACATGCTTAAAGAAGAAAGATGTTTAGGACCACCATCTACCTACCTTGCTGCTCAAATTAAAACCCACCATTGGTCATGACCTACCCTTCCTCATCTCCTTTACCAGGAGGCCAAATCAGCTCTTTCTCCAGAGTATTTGCCAAATCCCTTCATTTCTCTCCATTGTGATTGTCCTGCTCAGGGTCCCCTTCAGCTCCCATCTGTATAAAGACAACATCACTGAGTGCTCTTGCCTTCTTCATTCTTGGCCCCAACAGTCTGTTCTCAGAAAGAAAAGAGAGTGGTATTGTGGAGGGCGTACAACAGATCGTGTCACTCCTTGACTCAACAGACAAAGACCAATTCTTCTCAAACACATTTCCCACAGGGATGGTGATGTGGCTGTGACTCCCCAGTCTCTCCCAAAACCAGACTTCCTGCCTACGCCATGCCACAATGAACGGGACGGTGTGTTTGTTAGCTATGGAATTCTGTACTCAGATTGCTTGGTCTTGACCATGTAGCAACTTGGTAAACTGGGCAACTGACTTAGGATTTTTGTACCTCAATAATCCACATCTGTAAAATTAAACAATGGTATCCTTAACAGAGAGCTGAATTAGTTTTTGCATGAAAGAGTACAGTGGGGAGACTTACTATAATGTGAGGCTGGTCAAGCCATGCTTCCATCATTTAAATTTGTGCTCCTTTTGTCTAGAATGTTCTTATATCAGATCATCATTAAGCAGCACCTTCTCAGTCTCAAAATCACAGTATAATTGCCATCATCACAAAAGCATCCAAGAAGCCAGGTGGCAGTGGCGCATACCTTTAATCCCAGCACTCAGGAGGCAGAGGCAGGCAGATCTCTGTGTTTGGGGCCAGCCTGGTCTACGGAATGAGTTCTACGACAGCCAGGGCTACACAGAGAAACCCTATCTTAAAAAAATAAAAAAGCACCTGAGAACTTCCTCACCCCATCCAGTCATCTTTATTAGAACACCTGATTTTATTGCCTTTATGACAACCATCACAATTTGTAAAATGAATAACTACTTGTTTTCTTAGGAACTAGTTACCACAATAGATTTCAGTTAAAATGAGACATGGAGCCTGAAAGGCTCTTTATGACATTTACTAGGATGGGAGTCAGAAGCCTATATTTTAGAACTCTATTTTTATGCTCCTCCCCTTTTTGTTTCAATTACTAAAGTTCTCTTCGGCAAGTGTCAGATTTCCCAGATGTGCTAAGGGCAAGACTAAGGGGTTTTTTATACTTAGCTGGCCTGTGTCACAGGAACTTGAAGAGAACATTAGTGTGGCATTGGCAACCTAAGGGAATGGCCCCCAGTAGCAACGATTAAACTCTGAGGATCAAGGACACAGCCATAGCCTTGCAGAGCTCCTGAAAAGAATTGTTCATGGCTCACTGGTGACTGTTTTGATAAGGAAGGCTGGGCCCTAACCAGACTTAACGTAAGTCACATCTATGGAGAAGTTCAGTGAAGAGAACGACTCCTTACGTAACGGGTGCTCAGTAATCAGCCGTAGGGTAAGTGTGTTACTTTCCTACTGTGTGTTGTGTGCTATCCTAAGCCCCAAGTGTCTGTCATCTTATTGAGTCCTCACATGGTGGTGTAGGAGGTGTTTCTGTATTTCTGTTGCTTTCATTGTTTGAATAAAGAAAACTGCCTTGGCCTTTTGATAGGGCAGAACTTAGGTGGGTATAGTAGACAGAACAGAATCCTGGGAAGAAGGGAAGTGTGGCAGACGCCATGTTTCTCCGGCCTGAGATGGACGTAGGTTAGGATCTTTCCCGGCAAGCCACCACCCCGTGTTGATACACAAATTACTAGATATGGGTTAAAATAATATGTGAGAGTTAGCCAAGAAGAGGCTAGAGCTTATGGGCCAGGCAGTACTTTAATTAATACAATTTCCGTGTGGTTATTCTGGGTATAACCTAGCCAGGGCCAAAAGCAGGCCCGCGGCCAGGAGCCAGGTGCCGGGAAAATGGCCCTCTACTTGGCTGGGACACAGCCACTCCTCATGCAACAACATGGACTCTGTTTTGTTTTGGTTTTCATTTGCACTGTTGGGCATGGACTCTAAGTGGCCTCGTACATACTAAATAAGTGCTATATGATTAAACTTTTCCTCCAGTCCCAACTCTCATGGATCGTTGGATAGTCTCTTCTCAGGAGGAGAACCTGAGGTTCAGGGGGGCCCAGTGGCTTACCTGAAGTCACAGAGCTAGTGTGTGGGGTTTATATTCATGTCTGTGATCTTAACAACCTCCTTATGTGATAATTGATGAAATTTTATGAACTTTTCTGACTTAACATTGTGTTTTGCCAAGTTCATCCAACAAGAGAACAGTTTGGGGTCAGGAAAGTGACTCTGGGGTAGAGTGTTTACCTAGCATGTATGACACCCCCTGCTCTGCCACACAGACACGTTTACCTCGAAATTAAATATAACTCTGTTCTGTAAAAATCATTCCTCAATGTGGAGCATTTGTTGTTTTGAGAAAATATCTGACAGTTTCTGGGTCTAATTTTGCCACAGATAATTGGAGATCTGATATTACTCTTATCTTGTAAGAAGTAAAGGATGCTGATAGATGGCCTGGAATTTATAGGACAGTTTTCTCACCCACAAAAAGAAGAGCCCTGAATGTCACTAGTGAAAAGTCTGAAAATTTCTGATGTAGAAAAAATGTTTAAGGCAAAAGGAAATATGTTTCATTGAAAGAATGTGCCAAAAGGAATGGGTGGCCTGATGTATCGCTTTCTGTTTCCCTCTCATGGTGGACCATTCTAAAGCTTCAAGGCAAAGTATGGCTTTTATAATGTTCAGTGTGGGTCAATATCAGGTAGCTCTTCTGAAAATTACCATCCTCTAAATAGAATGAAGCAAAACGTTAAACTACAGGGCTGGCCAGCCATGATTTTGCCCACTAATCTATTCTTTGCCCCCTTAATTCCACCTTAATGCAGAGTGGCAAACAGAGTTCACAAATCTGCCTGGACTCATGCCCCAGGGTCAATCTTGAGCTCTCACTGCTGTCTTACAGAAATTGCTTCTCCAAATTCCGTGGACACAGAGGTCCCAATTACATAAATAGCAGCTTCGGTGTTAATTCAAATTCTTAAGCCACAATCATATTTCCTTTCGCCTTTGTGTACAGCCTGTATGAAACAAATGAATGCATTTTCACAGACAAGAGTGAGGAGATGAGCATGGCTCTTCTAAGCTAAGTCACACTGTTTTCCCATTATTATGAACTCAGGGCACAGTTTGTATGACCAGAAACAAATGGTTTGTTCCAACTCATCTTCGCACCCTTTTTATTTTTCCAAAAGGTTAACTATAACTATTGCTTTGTTAAACTTTATGAATTACATTTGAAAAGAGAAATTGCCACTCTAATCCACTTTCTATTGATGACAGCAAGATTGGCTGTTGCCTGAAACTCATGTCCCTCCCACAATGACTAGCAAAGTATTTGTAAGTGTTGCCCAGGGATCCACCGCTCATTAGAAAGACTCATGGTGCAAATACAAATCTAGAAACCTATTGGCTTCTAGAACAAATACAAATCAGAAGATTATGTCGCTTATCCCCTCTCTTTGTATCTGTAGCTAAACAAGGATGAAATAGAATGTGATATAATAGCTTTTAAGGAAACACTAAAGGAGAAATTTGGCCGGAGAAATACTTGTTTTTAAGAAATAAAAGTGCCAATCAAAGGCTTTCCTGAAGTTGACAGAAGCAAAGAAGGAACCACCTAAGTAGAAAGATCTACGTCTGATGGCTAAATACATTTTGTAGCTAGGAGGTTGTAGAATATGATGAGTGTATTAAATAGCACCATATTATTCATTTTTAAATGGTTAATTTTATGTTATGCCAATTACACTTTTTAAAAAAGACAAGAAGCACTGTATCAATGGGGCTAAGTCTATGCCTAAACCATGTACATTTGACTGGGTGTTCGCAGGCATAGCCTGCATCTTCGGCATTGCAACGTGTCTGATATGTGTTTGCACACTTGGAAATGTGTACCCGTGTTTTATTTTTCTTTCCTATTGATAAAAGCAGAATTTAAACTAATAAGAGTAACTAAGTTATAAAAACCAGAGCCTCCAAATAGTAAAAATGTCATTGGGATTTTAGTTGATGGGAAATCTAACTACTGTGAATAGAAGATATGTCCTAAATGCTGTGTTTAACTCCCACCCTTCAACTTGGTAAAAAAAAAAAAAAAAAGACAATAGGAACTTCTTCACTGGGACCAGCAGGACTGTTTTAGCCTGCTTTGCTCAAAGACAAAGTAGAAAACAAATTAAGAAATAAGTGCCTTTTCAAATTTGTGCACCTTTTAAATTTGCTTTAGACAACTGGCCTTTTGTCCTAGTATCTTAGTTACATCTCCCTGTGTTTGGGGGGGGAGGATTAACCCAACCAAATCTCCCTGTGCAAAACCAGGTGTGAAACTCACACTCCTTTGCTACATTCCTCCAGAGTCCTTTCAGAAAAATAAATAAATAAGCTTCTACACAAATCACGCCCCTCCTCTAAGGTCAGAATAGCTCAAAGCAGTGAGTTCAGATGAAAATTTCATTTTAGGTTCAGTTGTGCAACACCCTCTAACTCCCCTAAAGGCCAGTATGTTTCCTGGTTTGTTTGATGTTTCCACTTAGGTCCCAACGTGGAGAGACACAAATCAATTGCTTTATAACACACAACGTGCACACAGTCAGGAAAATAGAAATATCTCAACTGGTGAGTGGCTCACAAGCACACAAGCACACACATGCCTCTACACGTCCACACCCCACACCCCCACCGCACGTGGGGACACACACACACACACAGAGGGGGGGGCTAATCTATAAAGCCTGGTGCCTTCCCTCAGGCTGGTTTTTTTTTTTTCTCCTCTCTTCTGCCTGGTTACAAGGTTGGGGGAAGGGACCAGAGGCAAAGTTTGCAGAGCATTCTTTCTTGGCTCAGCAGCCAGAACTAGGAGCTCCGGACTCCCTTCCCCGCCCCCTCCCCTCAGCCTGAGAAGGGCCTCACACATTTTCTTTTACCTAAATACCGGACTCCCCCAAATCTGTTGAATGCCACTGTGGACTTAGTTCCTTAAAAGAAGTCATCCTGCTGTTAAGTGGCACACTGTCCCTAACAGGGCTGAGGGGTAGTGAGGGTGAGAGAGCTGGCTAGGGAATAAGTAAGCCGGGCCGGTAATGACAACTCACAACAAAAACGAAGCTTCGATTACATTTAATTTTTAATGATTCATAAAGAGAAATAACGACGTTTTCGTTTCCAAAGAATCCATTCCTTTTCGTGGGCGTCTTGCCCTCGCGATCGTCCCCACTTTCCCCGGAGCCTTGCAGCTCCAAACCGAGCAAGGAGTCCCCAGATAACTATTTAGTATAAACAAACCGTGCGGCTTTAATGGAATTACCTCAGCCTGCTAGTAAATAATTTATAGTAGGCAGTAAATAAAATATAGTTCTGCGTCTTTAAAAGAGTTGTCAAGTAGAAAACACCCACCAGAGGGACGTAAACCCCAAAGATTGCCATGCTCAAAGTCGCGGGTTGGGACCGAGAGCCTGGGGAAAAGACGTGTTTTATAACCCGAAGGAAGGCGTGGGTGCTGCCAACTCCGACGCTAAGGACTCTCAAGGAAGATTCCCGCCGGGAGTAGGGGAGAGGCAGGATGTCCTTTTCATTTAGCAGAAGGGCAAGCAGCTTTAAAAAGCACGGGAAGGGGCTGCAACTTCGTAATAATGCTGTCCCTTTGAAAACCTAGCCACTTTCAAATTCGTTATCACCCTAATCCTAGGAGCCACTCTCCTAGAAGAGCAGGCCAGAATTTGATTCCCATTTCTTAGATGAGTTAAGAGAAGGCTCTGAGGCGGAGTCGCGGTGCCTGAGGATTAAGTAGGGTGCTGGGGTCCAGTTCTCTCCCGCTGGGTCCAGTGCAGTTCTTCCAGGGAGCCCCCGGGAGTGGGCTCTTGCTCCCTGCCGGTACAAAAGCCCTGTCCAGCCCAGCACACTTTCTCAACTTTATAACACTTTGGCATGTCTTCTTTTTTTTCTTTTCAGTGACCTTTTTTTTTTCAGAACCCCCTCTAAATAAATTTTCTTGCCCCCTCCCGCCCATCCAGCCCCTATAAGGCTCATCCCCAGTTCAGAGAGGACAGATTTATGAAGGTCTCCCCAAGGCTACCCCCAAGACAGCCTTGACCATGAAACCAGAATCTTGAACACTTGACCTAAATTTCCAAGGGCATCTGTTTCCGTCTGTAATTGTCACCAGGCTTCATTTGAAATTCGATCCTGTGTCACTAATGGTATTAACAGGAGCTGAGGTCCAACCTTCCAAAGGGAGGCTGCTGCATATGAATTCCATCCAAAGGGAAGTAACTCAGTTTCTGTAAACCCACAGCCACCTCCTCCCCTAGTACAATAAAACTGTTGTCGCAATCAATAAATCTCTGGTCTGGGGCAATAAAAATTAGATAACTGTCTCTCTTTCTCTCTTCTCACCCCCCACCCCATTAAGACAAAGCCACTATTCAAAGAAGGAGGCGTCTTGTTAACCATTTCTGAAGTCCCTCGCTGTAGCCGGCGCCTTTCAGACACGCACCTCTCAGTCATCGGAGAAAACCAGACGTTTAATTACGGTGACTTTTGTTCGATCATTACGGATAATAAAGGCAACCTTCTCGGTAGATACAATTATAACGCAAGCGGCTCCAACACCTGCACGGATCGCATTTGTCTCCAGCGTGGTTTTTCACTCTTTCTCTAAACTGCCTTTGAATTTCTCCTTCTCTTCTGACCAGAAGATTTAATATGTTGCAAGAGATAGATTTCACGAAAACGCGTTGTCCCTTCTGTAGCTACATCTGCTCCGGTCTATTAAGAAAAGTAAGACATTTTGATACTAATTGCAAATAAATTGTGATGTGTTCACCGAGTAATTGATTTAATGAAGTTCACATGAAACTCCTGAGATTGGCCAAGTGAAAGGCCCCCCGGTGTGTCTATTGTGGAGGGAAAGGAAGGTTGGTTTTTCATTTTTCTTTTTTTTAAAAAAAAGGGGGGGTGGGGAAAGAGAGGTGGTGTGGAGGGTGGAAGCGGGTGTGGGGGTGTGGTGTGGGCACAGATGTTACCTCCGCAGCGGAAGCTGTAGCGGGCTCTAGGGTAGCTCCACCCAGCCGAGGGCTGCTAGCCTCCCTGCCAGGCCAAACGGACCACAAGCGACCGCTCCTAACTCGGCCCCCCTCCGTCTGAGGCCCACAGCCCCCTGGTAGACCAGAACGAGTGGCCTGCGGAGAGGGGACCGTGCGCTGGAGAGGGACCGTGCGCCGCCGCCGCCGCCTGCCTACAGAGTTGCAATCCGCTGCCCCAGGGTCTTGTTCAGCTGGGATACTCCCCTAAGCCCATTCTCGTGCCTTAACGCCAGATGCTGGGATGCTAAGCGGGGAGGAGTGGCCCCTGACGACTGTCCCTTGAGTCCTGACTCCTAGGCTGAGGTAGCTAAACTAGCACCACTCTAGCTAGGGATTCTACGTGAAGCAGCCCTAACTCATTCTGCTTGCAAGCATTTCGACAATGAAGCTATCTTCGTCACTCACGCGGGTTTTTGTTTTGTTTTGTTTTTGTTTTTACACTTTTTGAATAACCAAGTGTATGTTAAGGGCTCAGGGCCTACAAGGATGCAGAGAGAGAATAAGAATTTTGGTGGAGGGGAAGAAATTTTTTGAACACCTACTGTGAGCTGCAAACCCTTACTTCATAAACACGAATTTCCTTTCACTAGGCAGTAAGTGGGAAGTTGTTACTCTCAGCCCCTAACAGATGCGGAAACTGAGGCAGGAAGGACATGCAGCGGCATCTTAGCTACCTTGACTCATTGACCATGCTGGCTCTTATGGAGAAAAAAACTATGCCCGCACAAACCTTCGCTAATTTGCCCCAAAGCCCTCCAAACAGTCTACAGGATAACTTTGTCTAGGGGACATAAAACGACAGCGTAGAAGCAGCTGCAGGGCCCAGCTCATTTCCCCAAGTTAGCTGTGTGAAGTCTTCCGGTCGAGTTTCGAATCTTTGTTTCGTTTAGAAGGGCTCGATTGAGTAATCAAAACCCAAGCTAAGCTAAAGACCCGCTCCGAGTTCATTGGAGTTGCTCAGCTGGTGAACTTCCTCCAACTCGCTTCTCCAGGCATCCTGAGGATCCACCTAAATTGGATCCTCCGCGTTGGCAAGGCACAGCGGGCAAAAGCGGTTGTTGCTGAGTCGGCCCGGCAGTGGGACGCCACCTAGACCGCGAGTGGGCGGGGGTGTCGAAGGATGGCCCTCCCATCCCTGCTCGCTCACTTTAGGGAGGCTGCACCGACTGCGTATATTAAGAGATCGCCCGCCACGAGCAAACTGGCTCTGACCCCCACCCCCACCGGTGCAGAGAAGAGCTTAAATCCCAAGCGAATACAAAAGGTACTCATTAGGACCCAGACCAGGGTCATGTTCTTTTCCGCAGACGCAAGACGCTCTGCAAAGGGAATAAATACGCCCTTAGGAATCCCCTTCAACATTTTTTACAGGGCAGTGCGCTAGGGTCGGGAAAGGGACTGAAGTCAGCTTGGACTAGGTAGGCCTCCAGGAATCCCACCCTGTCCCTGATTGAAGCTGGGAACCAAGTGCCCAGACAGTTTCTTTCTTTGGGAGAAGCTCTGGGGATCGTCCAGCGCAGGCCTATCCTTGTCACTGTTCAGGGCCACCAGATACGTTCGTTGCTCTGAACCACCTCACTTTTCCTCGTTTTTGCTGTTGTTGTTGTTTGGGGGTTTTTTTGTGTGTGGTGGAGAGAGGATAAGAATGAAAACTACCCACGGGGAAGCCAGCTATCCACCCGAATCCTCTAGGGCCTAAGAGGGGACACATGGCCCTCTGGAGCACCCTCCCGCCATCTCCGCGCCTCTGAGTAGTTCGTGAACTAGAAGCAACTTTCTTCCTACCCTAGTCACAAGCACACTTTCTTAGGCTATGAAATTCAGCCCGCCCCTCCTGTTGGGAGCAAACAAACCGTGCCCTTGAGGCCCCAGGACATTGAGAGGTGGATGGACTGCAGGGCCTGGAGGCGGGGAGGCCAGGGGTGTGGGATGCAACGGTTTTGGGGATTGTTGAAGCAGGCCCCCGTTGGCAAAGAAAAGTTAAGATCTGAACGGCTTGACTGGACCGGATTGTTTTGGAGTGACCTTTTCTCCCCCAGTAAGTAGGCACGGCTGCTTTATGATAAGCGCGGGTTTGGGGAACACAGCTTTTGTGCACGTTTTCACATTCCCGGGGCTACAGGAAGATTGACAAGGGACTTAGAAGGTGTGAGGCTCATCATTATCTATCTTACTAGTAGGAAACTGCAGTCTGTGCGTCCCAGAACTTTGCCCCATCCAGCGGGCAGCGGCAAGCGGAGTCTGGCTGGTCCGCTCTCCCCTGGCCGCAGCGCCCCCTACGGCCGGGAGGTGGACCGTGGTGGGCTTCAATTGCCTGGACCCGAAACTGGGGCACTCGAGCCGCTCCTGAGAAGCGGTCACCCGCGGGGGCTTGGCTTCTGAAAGTGCGGTTTGGGTAGCTGGGAGTGGAGATTTACGATCCTGGAGGACAGAGCGTGAAAGGGGTATCATCATCAGTTTTGACTGAAAGAAAGAAAACATATCTTTAACAAAAAGAAGGGCCCTTGCCATTCACCCGCGTTGTTAGGACAACGTGAACTATCTTGAAATGATTAGTTCCACTTCAAAGGAATTTACATTCAACAGTGAAAACTCAGCCTCTTATTTATTCGAAAAGGCTTCACTACCGAGAGTCATATGTCCGGTCCTTCTATTTATTTTTCCACGTTCACGGTGCCATTGTATTAAATCAACATTGAGATCAGCACAACACCACATTCATAGGGGCCAGCCTAGGATTTTGGGGACTCAAAAATACAGGTAGGGAGGGCGCGGGGAGGGGGGGAGGAATGGGGTTTTGGTTCAAGTTGAGGTCTGGGGCCACTCTGGCTTCTGCCAGGCCAGGAGGATGGAGTGGGAAGGGCGGGGAGCAGATCTGGCGCAGGTGGGGAGCCGGCAACAGAATAAACCCAAGCAAGCTCAGGAAGGAAGAGGGGTGCGATGCAGTTCTCACAGTTCTAGACATTTCAGGTTTCTTGCGAAGAAAGAGGACCTGAAATTCCCCCAGGGACATTTCAGACACATCTGTTAAAAACTGATGGGGACGACACAAAATACTTGGGCACAATTCATGCCTACAGCCACAGACTAAGAAGACAAACTCCATGCCTTAGTTGTGCACACCCCCAGGGGGCACACGTTGGCGCTCCGCCCATCTCTCCTGGCCTATCTCTTCTTCCCCTCTCCCCTCCCCCACGGGTTGCCAACTGTGGTCACCAAACCCAGGAAACCTCTAACCAAGGAACAACTGCACTGACTTTATTAGGACTGTCCTTGGAACTGCAAGAGGGGTCGGGGGTTTCTCCTCTGTCCTTGCAATGCCCCTGGGATGGAAGGAGGTCCTAGTTTGTAACTAAGCACCAGCCACCAACACCCACCGGCCCAACCCTCCTCCCACCTCCCTGCTCCCTACTGCCATTTTCTGTAATCTACCATAAGGTTTCCTCGCCAGAGCAAAAGAAGCTACCCTTTTTCTAGATGACCTTTTCCTACCTTCTTATTAAGCATAAAGCAGAATCGACCTTTAGCATGGAGTCAAGAATTTATTCAGCATATTCTTGTGTCTACCAAGTCGCCAAGCTGGGTTCATGATCAAAATTCCTGACGTTATCTTTTCTAACCAGGTTCTAAGGTCTCCTTTCTTAGGTGTAGAAGCAGTGACCTCCAATCTACATAGCCAGTAGTTCAAAAAGGTGGCCACTTGCCAACTGGTAGTCGGTACAGTGACAGAGGGAGCCCTGCTTTACCTGTCTTAGGGTTCAAAGCGTGTTCAGGTTCTGTTGAGCCTTCTGGGGCTGACCCTTCTATGTGGCTCCTCCTGAATTTATTTCCTCTTCGTGGATACATCTGATGATTATTCCGGTCCTTGTCCTGCCTGATTCTGAAGCTTTAACAGAGCCTTCTGCTCCCCCTGCCCCCTGAGCCCCACTGTGTCCAGGATGGCTTTTCTGACCTCTCATCGCCTGAGTTTGGAGGGAGAAGTCAGCTACCACAGAGTCAGAACCTCAAGGTAAACTGTGGTTCTGTCACCTCCCACAAGATGGTTTGAGAACATGTGAAAACAGCCCTGGCATTCCAGCCCCTTCCCCCCTCATCTCACACCCAAGCCGGCCTATGAAGTGAAGGCTTCCAAATGGATTGGTGTTTGTTCCTCAAGGGTGGCTGCATATCTCTGCAGATGGCAAACATACTCCAGGAACCCCACCAAAGTCTGTTCCTGTGGGGTTGCATGTAATTTTGGAGGTGCCTCTCTTCCTCTCTAGCTACACTAAAGAAAGAAAGACAGAAAGAAAGAAAAGGAGTGGGCAACGAGAGGCCCTGGTAGAAAGAGATGCTGGGAAGGCGCAGGAGGCCTCTAGCTGAAAAGGCTTGAGAATGAGGCTGAAGGCTCCCAAGGCAACTCTGGTGGGGGGAGGGCAGGAGGAGGCGCGTGAGAAAAGTGGCACATCCTAAAGCAAACCCCAGGAGAGCTGAGGATCTAGGAAGGACTCAAAATGTATTTCTAATTACTTCTCATGCTCTCAGAAAAGGGGTTCTTTTTCGGCCGTTTTAAGAGCTTGTTATTGTGCCGAGTTACAGTGCACCCTGGAAAGTGCTGTTTGTACATTATAACTTGGTGCGTCGGGTGGGAGAGTGGTAAGTACTAGAAATGTACTTGTGTGGCAAAACTGGTAGAAATTCAGCCCTTGGAAACTTCTGGAAAGAAAACAATGGTGTTTTCTCATTATAAGGATTGATCAGGGGTTCTGAGCTGACGCTTTGCTCTGCCGTTGGTAGGTTATTTCTGAGAGGGAAAGGAGCTGGTGTCCATGTGTCCTCTCTGTTTAATGTGTCTCTCAGGTGGCTGAGACAGCAGCTGTGGATTTTGTGAACACGGATGCAGAGGAGACATCCGGTCAGCAGAGGGCACACTCGTCACTGTCAAACCCCATTTCCAGATTTGGAGGTGACAAAGGTAGGTAGGTAGGATTGGAATAGTGGACATAGTCACATTGGAATGGGGGCCCAACACGACCTGATAAATGGGATAATTTATTTGACAGTAAGTGGACATAAAAAGAGAAAGTAGAGACACGTTATGTTTTATGCTCATGGAGTTTCCCCATCCCCAAAAGTATGTTCAATTTAATCAAGGACTTAAGATTTGCTGTCTATTCATAACACCCCGAAACACTTGGAGCCTTTCAAAGCAGGAAAGAGCTGGGGGTGCTGCGAGGCGCGCTGTGCACGCCATCAGAAGCTCTTCATTGTTGTCAGCACGTAGGCAAATCGCTTCCTCCTCCATATGGCGAAGGAAGAAAAATAGAGCTAAGATTATCTTTAACTTTGGAAACAGAATGAAATGTGAGCCCACTTAGAATGTATTCTCCTCGTTTCAAATCTCAAACCAATGGTTTCTGAAGGAACATCATTATCATATAAGAAGGGGTGGAGGTAGCAGGCCACTGTGTGATCTCCTTCTGTGTTATCTCTTCTGACAGCTTTTCTTCAAATGATGTTGGTCTCGCATGGTAGGAACGACAGAAGCCAAGATCCTCTCACAGTGAACACTGGGAGGAAATAAGTTGTAAGTAGAAACAGTTGAGGGAAATAAAGCCAGCTACCAAGGTACTCTTCACACCAAAAAGGGATTGAAGGCCTGAGGTCAGACCAGAACACTAACGGTTAGTATACCGGTAGCGCTCTCCCAGGCTAGAACTGGAGATCTGGAGGACCTTCAGACTCACAAATGCTGCTGTTTCTTTCATTGTTGACCCATTTGTGTTCCTTGGGGCTTTCCAACCTACACTACAATCCTGGTTTTCCTCTGATGAGCTAATTTAAACCACTTTGGTCTCCTGAAGCAGATCCTTCCATTGGGCTCTCTTGCCTTCGTCTAGACTTGTTTACCGGGAAGAACAGAGCCACCACTGTCTCTCTTATTCCCCTCTTTAATGACACGGAACTTCTAGCCCTGACAATGACGAAGCCTTGTAGATGCTGGGCTTTCCTCACTGAGTAAGTGACTTGGGACATGTTACAAATAATGAAATTCCTCATGGCATCCCTGAAGACTCAAGATAGCCTGTATTCCAGGGCTGGCAACATGGCTCAGCACATAAAGTCTGAGCTGTGATATAAGCCTGACAAACCGATCTTAATCCGTGAAACCAAAGTAAAGGTGGAAGGAGAACTGACGTCACAGAGTTGCCCCTTGGTGTCTACACAGGTGCCATGGAATGCACACAGCCACATGCATGCCTCTCACATGCAACGCTAACAACTAATTAAAGATTTTTAAAACATATCCTGTACTCTGGAACCAACCTATCTCTGTCCTATTCAACGCATTTGCATTTCACAGTTGCAAAGGTTTAAATAAGGGCAGATGGAGGCAGGGACTGCTTGCATGCGTGCATGTGTGCATGTGTGCATGCGTGATTGCATGTGTGTGTGTGTGTGTGTGTGTGTGTGTGTGTGTGTGTGTATGTGTAAGGCATAGAAAAGGGCCTAATTTGGGGGACCTATTCTCTATGTTGGGTTGCCTTGCCCAGCCTTGATGAAGGGGGAGGAGCTTCGTCCTACCTCAACCTGATGTGCCAGTGTGCTTTGTTGACTCCCACAGGAAGCCTGTCCTTTTCTGAATAGAGATGGAAGAGGAATGAATAGGGAGTAGTTGGGAGGTGGGGGATGGAGTGGGAGGAGAGAAGGGAAACTGTAGTCAGTATGTAAAATAAATGACAAATTATAATAAAAAAATAATAGAATAGATGGGCAGTGGTGGTGTACATCTTTAGTCTCAGCACTCTGGTGGTAGAGGCAGGAGGATGTGTGTGAGTTTGAGGACAGAATAGTCTACAGAGTGAGTGCCAGGACAGCCAGGACTACACAGAGAAACCCTGTCTCAAAACAAAAACAAAAACAATAAATAAAATGAAAAAGTACAAAAAGCTCCCTAAAAACATTTTTGGTGGTTCCTGAACAATTCCGGACAATAAAAAACTTTAAATTAAAAAGAAAAGAAAGGGGCCTATGAGAAGGGAGGAAAAAATCTAAATGGTTGAAGGGTAATATTTGCGAAATGAAAGCAGAAGGGGGGGCCTACTTGAGTCGAGGGAGACCAGTAAAAGGAGAAGGTGGGTGGGGAGAGACTGGAGAGGGGATAATAACAAAGCACAATGATATGTATGAGTGAAAATGTCGCAAGGAAGCCTCTGTCTTCATACACCAAAGAAAAAGTATCTCAACTGTTTAAAAGGGGCCAGAGAGCTGGCTAAGTGGAGAAGGGCGCTCTGGCCACTGGGTTTACTTTCCACCACCCACACGGCTGCTCACAGACATCTGCAACTCTAGTTCCACCTTCTGGCCTCAGTCGACAACACACATACACACACACACACACACACACACGCATTGAGTATACACCCAGGCAAATAGCCATACACACAAATAAAAATAAACCAATCTAAAACAAAACTAAACGAAACCTTCTTCCCACTGCAATGATTTGGGGATTTTTGAGAAGTGGAGTGAATTAGTGCTGCCCTCCACGGTCTAGCCTTTTCTGCTCCAACTCCCACCCCCTAGATGTTTCTCCTTTTCAGAGCAGGCTGAATTCAAAGCTTCATCTTGGAAGCTGAGACACCTGGCTCCAGCTGCTTGAACTTGGCCTCCAGAACTGAGAGGGAATACACTTTTTAGTTTTTATAAATGACTGAGTCTCGGGTATTTTCTCATAGTAGTGTGGGAGGGTCCACCTGTATTTCTGTGCCTTGATTGGCTAAATAAAGAAAGACCTGCCTGGCTTATAGTTAGGCCAACCAACCCTTAGGTGGGCGGAGTAAACAGAACGGAAGTTCTGGAAGAAGAAGAAGGAAGTGAGGGCAGAAG
>JAQHUG010000289.1:1877868-1896562 GCA_028555095.1 Dicrostonyx torquatus
TATATATATATATATGTGTGTGTGTGTGTGTGTGTGTGTGTGTGTGTATGTATATATATATATAAAATTTATATAATATATAACATCTTTCTTATCTATACCTACTTTCACCCATTTGTAGACTATTGCATTGGCTTTCTGAGTTTTCTCCTTATTTTCAATATTAAAATCCAAAACAATCATGTGGATTCCAATGCCTCCCTGGTGTTGTGAATAATCTTTTTGTACACTGTGAAGATGTGTCTTTGCCAAGGCATCCTTTGATTGGTTTAATAAAGAGCTGGATGGCCAATATCTAGGCAGGAAGGGGTTACGTGGGACTTCTAGGCACAGAAAGAGAAGAAGAGGAGAAGAATCTAGGCACTTAAGAGACACCAGAGAAGACAGAGAGGAAGCAGGACATGCCAGAGGAGAGGTAACAGCCAAGAGATGTAGCTCTAATTCTAACTGGTCTTAATAATAAAAACCCAGAGTCGCATATCAGGGTAAATGCTGAAGATCAGAGAAGTAAAGGAGAGACTTCTTAACTCTACTGAATCCTCAAACCAAAGAGGGCAAGATCCTATCTCCATGAATCCTCATACTGAATGGAATATCCTGTCTCTACAAGTCCTCAGACTGAATGCCTTGAACTCCTGTCTCCTCCAGCCTTATATTTCTCTCTCCACCCATTCATATCCCTTCCTGTCTCCACCTCCCTCATGCTGAGATTAAAGGCATGTGACTCCCAAGTACTGAGTTTAAAGGTGTGAGCCACCACAGCCTGGCTCTCTTTCTCTTTTAGACTGGATTAATCTTGTGTAGCCCAGCGTGGCCTTCAACTCCTAGAACTTCCTCTGGCTCCTGAGTGCTCTGATTAAAGGTGTGTGCCAACACTGCCTGGCCTCTATCGCTGACCAGTGCTTAACTCCACACTCTGATCCTCAGGCAAGCTTTATTTGTCATTGCACAAACGGAATGTAACCACAGTGAGCCATGTGTCAACACGTCGATTAATAGAAATGGATTAATTTAAGTTATAGGAACTAGCCTAAGCTATAGTCCTGGCTTTTATAATTAACAAGTCTCTATGTTGTGTTTTTGTAAGCTGGAGGCACAAAGGCAAAAAATCTGACTACACCCTGGAACTTGTAGAATAAAGCTAGATGATCCTGACTGTAACCATTCAAGGCTCTCCGCTATTTTGCTAGGCACTTATACACTTTTTTGAAAATTTAAATAAAAATATCATGTAATTTTTGTTCTATCGCCTCCCTTCCAACAGTCATGCATTTCCATGCCGCTGGCCATGCCTTTGATCATATGTTTGATGTCTCTGTCTGAAACTCCTGTGGCAAATTGCTCCAAATTGTTCCCCTTCCCTGTTGTTTGCACCTTTGGCCAGGTTGACTGCGTGGCTCCACTAGAGGCTGAATGTACTTATGCGGCCTTCAGCTTTGGTCTCAGCTCTGTGATTTGACTTTGGACCTTAGCATATTAGCGGAGGAGAAGCTCACAGGGTTTAACTTGCTCCCTTACACTTCTGTTACATCTGCGAGTGGTACTTTGTTTGGGCAGTGGTTCTTATGCCTGGAGGTTTCTCAGAGCACGGGCAATTGAGCTGGATGCATAGCTCGGTGCTAGAGAACTGCCAAAATAACAAGCATGAGAAAAATTGACACTTTTGTGTGTTCTCTCTGTCTCTCTCTCTCTCCCTTCCTCCCACATCCAGCTCCTCCACATACCTTGCAAAATTGGCACCAAGCCCAGAAGTACTCCGGCTAGACTGGTGGCTCCCTAAACAACTTGTAGTTTGATAAGAAAGAAAAGCCAATGGCTGTTTAAAGGCATTTTACAGTATGATATTGGCAATACAATAGCGGACTGATTTGCTTTTCTTCCCTGCTTTCTCGAGTTGCCAGAATATTCCACTTCTCCTTCAAACCAGCTCACACGATCTTTCTGAAGTCTGTCTCATTCTCTTTTGGAAGGTTTGTTTTTCTTTTGAATTCTGCATGTGTACGTGTGTGTGTGTGTGTGTGTGTATGTGTGTGTGTGTGTTTGAGTGTGTGCACATGTGAGTATAGGGACCCACAGAGTCCTGCAGAGGGCTTTGGGGCTACAGCTGGATTTACAGGTGGATGTGGGCTCTATGCAGGTATTGGGAGCCAAATTCAGGTCTGGTGGAAGAGCGGTAAGTCCTCTTCACCCCTGAGCTGTCTTTCCAGCTTTATATTCCCCACTCTTCAGAGTGAAACTTGATGCTCCCTCCTTTGAAATCTCTTCTCGGGTCCATTTTGCTACACTAAGAATTTGGGGGAAGAGAAGCCTTCACTGTAGATTTTCTGAACAGATGTATAAGACTGTTGGAGCAGGAGTCATCAACTGACATTCAGATGTCTTTCTGACCCGTGTGCCCGTAACAGGCAACCAGTACGAGGGGAGTGAGTGAAAGCAGTTGGCAATTGACTTCCAGACTGGACAAGTTTTCAGTGAGACAGTCAGAGTGGATGAGAATACTCCAGGGTTAGTGAGGTGTTGGGTGCCTGGTGGAGTCTCAATTAAAGTTTAATTAATTTTCCTCACCATACCTTTCTGGTTTTAAGAAAGAGCCGTCCACTCGACCCAGCTCAAATTAAAGTGAGTTTAGCGAAATAAATGATGCTAGGGATTGCCCTGCCACACAAGAGCAGCGGGCAAAGTAGCCCGGTCTCACAGGGGCTGCGAAGCCATCATAAATTGACACTATATGGGGTGTGTTCAGTCACTGTTCTCGTGCTGTGTAGAGGCCTGGCCAAGGCAACTCCTGTGAGAGAAAGCATTTCACTGGGGCTTGCTTGTGGTTTCAGAGTCTGAGTTCATTACCATCATGGGAGAACATATGGTGACATGCATGTAGGCACTGGGGCCGTCAGTTAGAACTACGTCCTGATCCACAGGCAGAAAGAGATGGTGGGCCCGACATGGGCTTTTGAAACTTCAAAGCCCACAAGCCACCCCCAGTGGCACACTTCCTCCAGCGAGGTCACACCTGTGCCAACAGGGCCACCCTTCCTAATCTTTCTAATCCTTCTCAAATAGTGGCACTTCCTGGTGACTGAGCATCCAAACATATGAGCCCATGGGGGCCACTCTTATTCAAATCACCACAAGGTCACACAGTATCTCTCCACAGCATCATTAATCTACCCATGTCTCACTACAGAACTATATTCTCAGTCTACCCAACCCTTACACAAGAAGCATCAAGACTATTTTCAAAGGTTGTTTCCCCGCCCCCCAGGGCTGTGGTTGTGGGTTCTTGGAACCTTGCTTCCATCTTCTCGGGAGCAGAACCATTGGACCAACTTGAGTTAGGCAAGCTCAGTCAGCTGAGAACAGGAAGGTAGCTTCACTCAAGCCTTGTGGGTTCGTCTCCTCTCTAAGAACTCGAAGTGGGAAGCAGCTATAAGAAAGCATATGGGGACTGGGCGGTGGTGGCGCACGCCTTTAATCCCAGCACTCGGGAGGCAGAGGCAGGTGGATCTCTGTGAGTTCGAGGCCAGCCTGGTCTACGAAGTGAGTTCCAGGACAGCCAAGGGTGTTACACAGAGAAACGCTGTGTCGAAAAACAAATAAACCTTTTCTATAAAGATCTAGGTGGAGCTGGGCGGTGATGGCACACGCCTTTAATCCCAGCACTCGGGAGGCAGAGGCAGGCGGATCTCTGTGAGTTCGAGACCAGCCTGGTCTACAAGAGCTAGTTCCAGCGCAGGCTCCAAAGCCACAGAGAAACCCTGTCTCGAAAAACAAAAAAAAAACAAAAAAAAAAAGCATATGGGTAGGGGGCACCTTCAACTTGGCTGTTTAATTATTCACTAGATCCAACTTGAGACATTTCTTACTGCAGAGTAATGAGTATTGCTTGTCTTATGGTCATACTCAGTAGCCTTGTAGCCCCAAACGACTAAAGGTTTTGTGGCCTTAAAATGGTAGCATTTTGTTAGCCCGTGACTACTGCTCTTGGGTAACAGTGGCACGTTAAATGGGCTGAGGTGTTTGTCTTTGTGTGTGTGTTTCTGTGTGTACATTCATGTGTATGTGTGAACACAGGTGTGTCGGTACTGTGGCATTGTGTGTGGAAGTCAGTGGGAAACCAGTTGGCCCTCAGGCCCTGCCTTGTTGAAGGTAGGGGCGGTTGGTTTTATTCTGATGGATGCATCAGGCTAGCTGGTACTTGAGCTTCCATGTGTTCTCACTTGTCTGCCCCTCATCTCCCTGTGGGAGTGCTGGCATTGAGGACATGCATACACCCGAGCCGGCCTTTGTGTAGTTTCTGGGGATCCAAGCTCAAGTCATCACACTTGCCAAGCACGTGCTTTTCTCCCTGAGCCATCTCTCCAGCCCTCGCTGTTAGAAGGAGCTGACTGACACTCCCTAACATGTAACAGCATCCAGTAAACATTAGTTACTGTGACTTGTAATTGTTTTTTAAAGGCTCATGGCTGATTATTTGGATCTGCTGGCTTCCTGATAAGAGGTTTTCTGACAGAATCTTCAGGCACTAAAGATTCAGGATAGGACAGGAGACTGACAGAAACACCAGCTGACTAGGATCCTTTATGATGATACTGACATTTTTACGGTGATTGTTTTAAAAGTGAATATTAGTATGTAGGAGAAAGGGCATTTGGGGGTGTTTCTGTTTTGAGCATAGTGTGGTTTTCTTTTATTACTTTTTTACTGGTGTATATTCATTACACATAATGCTTTTAGATTTCATAAAGATAATTTCTTTCAAATATACCATGTTCCTTGGCCATACTCATTCCCCATGCTTTCTTCTCTCTCTCCCTCACCTTCTCACCTTTCCTCCATTTCCTCTCAATAGTGTCTTTCCTCTCCCCAATCGCCCTTCTGCTTTCACACTGCATGCATGAGTTTTTCTGGCTCTGTAAGAAAAAATTTAGGATCCACACATGAGTGAAAACATGATATTTGCACACTTGTTTATTGCAAACAGAACTATTCATAAAAGCCAGGTCATGAAACTAGCCTAGGAAACTCGCAACAGATAAATGGATAAGTAAAATGTGCTACATATACACAATGGACTTTTATCTGGCCATAAAGAAAAACGAAACTATGTCATTGATGGGAAAATGGATGCAACTGGAGATCATCACATTAGGAAAAAATGAGCCAGATTAAGTGAGTATAGGTTTTTTTTTTATAACCCAGAGATCTAGTTATGAAGGAAGCTACGTACTCTGTATATTACTTCTTAGGAGACACTGGAGACAAAGAGCCTAGTCCTGAAATCCTCAAACTGGCTGTTTCTGCTCAGCTGGCTGATGGGAATCAGGGATGGAATGCAACTGCTCCGGAGTCCTGCTGTTAAACCATGTGCTGTTTGACAGGAGAGGAAATGCTAGGGAAAAGAGAGGCTGGAGGTCACTACCTGACTTAAAATGATTCCACATAAGACATGGAAGTCCTAAACCCAAGCTAGCACTCCAAAGGCAAAACAAACATAGATCTGAACAAAAGAGAAATGTTAGATTTTGCTCTTGTTTTACAAGACAGGGTTTCCCTGTGTAGCCCTGGCTGTCCTGGGACTAGCTCTTGTAGACCAGGCTGGCCTCGAACTCACAGAGATCCGATTGCCTCTGCCTCCCGAGTGCTGGGATTAAAGACGTGTGCCACCACCGCCCAGAGTCCCTCAACCTTCTAATGTGGTAAAATGTGGCAGTTATCTACTGCTATGTAACAAACTACCCCGACACTAAGTGACTTAAGACAGTATACTTTACTATCTCCAAGTGTGTCCATGACAAGAAAGTAGGTGTGGCATTACTGGATTCTCGGCCTCAGAGGCTTCAGTGAATGTGGACTGGGATGAATGAGTATTATTGACACAAACACAGCCCTGTCAAGAACCGTAATGCCCTCAGATCCTTGGAAATGCCAAGGCCTTCCCCAGATGAGGTTCAGGGGAATGTCAAGGCCTTCCTCTGGCCCGAATATAGATGTCAACTGTGTATGTCGAAGTTGACCGCAGCCTGAGACTGCTCCCCTACAGTGACCCCCCCCACCAATGTTAGATAATCCACCTCAGCTGCTAACTCATAGCCAACGGAGCTCACAGCTCTTCTGACCCCAGCTTTTCTGTTATACAGACCTGTTGTTTCTTCATTCTGCATCACCGTATCATGTCGATCCCAAAGAGGAAATGCATTATTTTTAAACGTGTGGACTGGGGTTCCTGTCCTCCTTAAGTCTGGCTGATGAAGGATTTGTTTCCACGCTCAGCTGTGTGGCTGCTGGCAGGATTCAAGTTTTCCTAAGGGGCTGGATTAAAGATTTTCTTTTCTCCTGCTGGTCAGAGAAAGAAGTCAGATTCAGTTATTAGTGCTATTGTTTGAGCAAGTCCCAGAATAGTCAAGATTACACAAAGAAGCCCTATCTTGAAAAAAAATAAACAAAAAAAGAAAGAAAAATAATGATGAGGGCAGGAAACAAATTACAGTGCGTATGTATAAAGAATGATATGCAGGCAATCTCGGTAACTTCTGAGGACGGCGGTAGCAAAGGGAAGAACAGAAATCCGTATTTACTACTCCAAGTTGTGTTGCAGATGACCAAAAATCAATTAAATGTTATTTAAAACTATTAAGATTCTACAGACTTATTGTAGCCTCAGAACTATTTGAACACATATTTCATTTTCTGTGCATTGGAGCTTTGCCTGCATGTATATCTGAGGGAGTCAGACTCCCGGGAACTGGAGTTCCACACAGTTGTGAGCTGCCATGTGGATGCTGAGAATTGAACTGGATCCTTCAGAAGAACATCAGTGCTCTCAACTGCTGAGCCATCTCTCCAACCAACCCCTGAAGTGACGCTTCTTCCGTTGTTGTAATTAGGTGAGAGAGAGGTGTGCCTGTTGTGTTCCCCAGCCGCCTGGCTCCCAAGCCCCCAGCTGCCGGCCCGCTCAGCTGCTGGTTGCTTGCTTATGCCCGAAATGAGAACATGAGAACGGTATTCATTTAAACTCTGCCTGGCTTATTATCACTAGCCTTTTCCCGGCTAGCCCTCACCTCATAAACTAACCCATTATAAAAGTCTGTAAGTCACCAGGTGGTGACGTACCGGAAAGGTCTAACCTGCATCCATCTGCGACGGTGGCTCGTGGCGTCTGGCTCACTTCCTTCTCTCTTCCCAGAACTTCCGTTCTGTCTACTCCACCCACCTAAGGGCTGACCCATCTTATAAGCCAGGCAGCTCTTTATTCAACCAATAAGAGTAATACAAAATACAGGAGAACACTCCCACATCATTCCGTATTTGGGAATTTGGATCTTCATTAGGTTGTTTCTTGTTAAGAATCTGCTAAGAAACAATAATCATAACCTTTCATGCTTGACTAGCAGTGTAAACCTCATGTATGGTTTGGATAAGTACGTCCCCCAAAGCACGTGTGTCCCCTGATTCAACTACTGGGGGAGGGGTAGTGGAACCTTTAAGAGGTGGAACCTAATGAAAGGAAGTTGAGAGGTTAGCAGCTTGATCTAGAAAGGGACTTTTCAGATCTAGGCTCTCCCCGCTTTTTGTTTCCTAGCTTCCAGGAATTGCTCTCCCATATACTCCCAGCATGCTGTGCTGCCTCATCATAGGCCCAAAAGCAGCAGCGCCAGTGTACTGTGCACAGTCTCTGAAGCCATAGGGTGAGCACCCCAGGTGTTCTGTCAGAGTGGCAGAAAGCTAAGACGCTTGGCAGGCTCATGACAGGCTAAGGGATCACGGTGCAGTGGCGCAACTCTCTTTCGGCCTTCCTGATTCGGTGGTCTTAGTGCAACACAGCACTCTCCTGCTGGTAGTGAATAGCTAGACAGCTTCGGCTATAACCTATGAGTCTAGACCCACAGGCCTTGCTAGGCACCGGCATGTGGATTTCGGGGTGGGTGCAGAGGAGTCGGTGTTCCAGTGCAGCACAGCTAAGGCCTTACAAGCAAATGCGTGTGGCGCTGCATATTGCCAGGCTCATGAGACTCTGAGCTTGGCTTCGTTATACAGTTCACCCCCCTCTGCCAGCAGCGAGTCCCCAGCTGTTGCTCTGAGCAAAGGGCTGACATTAGCTGATACTTTAGCTCTTTTATGAGTAGCGCTGTACGCTTTGAAGAGAAAACTCTCCCAAGATTTTTGTTTTGCATTTGTGTGACATCTGCAAGGGGCTTCAAGGAAGCTTACCTGTTTGTGGGTGTGTTCTGGCGCGTTGCCTTTGAAGCTTGCCTTCTGGAGTCTGCCTAATTACTCCAGTGCCGTTGCTGGACACATAATTCTCCAGGAAAGGAGTATTCTAGAGAAGCTCAGCAGAAGCTGCCAGGCAGCCCATCCATCCTGACCCCTCCTGCTGCACTTCAAAGGGCGACCTCTCGTCTGACTCAACTTAGGAAGTCTGCAAACAAAACTTTAGTAGCTTCAGGAGGCAAACACAACACTCATCTACGTGTGGAAGTCATAGCATCCCGACTCGATTGGGTCGTTCTCGGAGCATATAAGCAAATACAGCAAGGGTTCCTTCAGTCCATGCGAATTACTGACAAACATTTGTCTTCCTCTGGAAAGTAGCGACAGAATACAGAAGACAGTTCTGTATTCTAGTATTGAGTATTGTCATTGTGTGTTAACTATAACTATATAGCCAGATAACTGTAAAGCACATATCCTATACTGCACCTTTCTAAGCAGTTCCCACAGAGTTAGCTCCTAACTCATTTGAGGCATGAAGAAACTGAGGCAGAGCAGTTCAGGACCTTGGTGAAGGTTACAAACTCAGGGCCTGTGAAGCTTGGATTAGTGCCCAAGCCGTCATCCATGCTGTGCCTCATGATTTGATATTTTGATTTCTAAATGCTGTTTTAGTCACATCGGACTTTTTGAATGGTTTGATAGCAAAAACTGTTAATCATTTCAATATAACAAAAACTACTAGGAAGAATTCTGGGATAAGAGATCCCTGGACACTGCTGGTGAGAATGCAAAGTAATCCACCCTGCTATGGAAATCAGTATGAATCGACACGGAGGGTCAAAGAGCCAAAACCAAAACCAGAATGAGCACTATAACCCAGCTATACCCTTTTGAGGGTATACTCAACAGACTCTTAAGAAACAAACCACAGTTATTTATACATCCATGTCCGTTGCAGCCTTATTCATAACTGCCAAATTATGGATTCTCCTTTGGTACCCATCAATCGATGGATGGATAAAGACAATGTGCTATATGCACACAATAGAGTTTTATTGAGGTCTAAAGGAAAGCAAAATGTACAAGGGATTAAATTGTAGAGAAGCACATTAAGCAAAACAAGTCAGACTCAGACAAATACTGCTTGTTTCCTATTAGTTGTGGATCCTAGATTTTATACACATACATGAACTCCTACACACAGCCACGAGAAGAGCAACTGAAGGAAGGAAGGGGACTAATGGGAGGCGAAAATGGTAGAGTGGGGATCGAACGCTGTGAAAGCACATGATACCCTGCGTGGATATTAATATTCTTATGAAGCCCATCACTGGCACGATGAATGTATGCCAGTAAAGCGGAGGGTGGGAGGGTGGATTGAGACCATGGTCTTATTATTTAATCCAGACAGGTCTAAAACTTACTATGTAACCAGTTTAGTAACCACACTCACGGCAATGCTTTTGCCTCTACCTCCCAGGTGCAGGCATTCACATTGAAAAGAGACATTCAAAAATTTCAAATTCACACTTTCCCTGCAGAACTGTTTGGAGGAGGAAGACTCTAAGGTGGCAGAGGCCGACTCTAGCTGCCGGCTGGCCCTAGCTAGCTAGGATGCTTCTGCCAATTCACCTGGAGAGAGGAGACTTCTTTGCTCCCAGACAAGAAGCTTACTTGAACAGGGAGTTCTCAGGAAATGGAAAACGCCCCCCCCCGCCACTCCCCTAGTGGCTTCGGCTTGGCCAGGGCACTAGCTCAAGCCAGCCTCCAGGACTTGACTAGTGATGCCTCAGCTTCTAAAACACTGCGCTCGGCTGGGTTGTGGAGTGGAATAAGTCCCCTCAGCTGCTTCCAGCCTCCAAGTCCTGCTGCTCCGGAGACCTGAAGCTCCAGGCCTGCTCCTTCTCCTCTGCAGCCGGAAAGCCCCTGAGAGCTTTAAGCTTTTCCAAAAAGGAATGGCTCTAGGCTAGCATTCTGCTTCTGCTAGGGAGACTTCAAACTCTTTCATTTCCATCTAGCATGACAATTGACTTGATTTTTCCCAATTTAAAGATTGTTAATCCTGAATTGATGATAAAAGGCTTCCCACCTGTACTCTTTTTTGCTGTTGTTGTTGTTTTGTCTTTCGAGGCAGGGTTTCTCTGTAGCTTTTGGAGCCCGTCCTGGAACTAGCTCTTGTAGACCAGGCTGGTCTCGAACTCACAGACAGAGATCCACCTGCCTCTGCCTCCTGAGTGCTAGGATTAAAGGCTTGAGCCACCACCGCCCGGCTCCCCACCTGTACTCTTTAAAAACCTTTTTTTTTTGTCAAAATCACAGAAATGTTTTAAGAATGGTACTCAGGACTGGGGATGCTGTTTGGTGGGTCAAGTGTTTGCCTGGCAAGCACAGGGTGCTGGTTTTGATTCCCAGAACCACGTAACAATACATGGTTATAATAGGCCTTGTAGTAATCCAATCACTGGGGAGGTGGAGCCAGGAGAATCAGAAGTTCAAGGTCGTCCTTGTCTAGATCAGTCTGGAAAACATTCCTGTCTCAAAAACCCAAGCAGTATAGTATATTTGCTTCTTTATGTACTTACTGAATTATGCATGGTAAGTTGTCAATCTGATGCCTCAAAGGCTTTAGCATATATTGAAAGATAGTCTCCTACATAGCCACAATACAGCCATTAAAACTGGCATGGTGATACTGACAAGCCGCAACCATCTTATCCTTAAACATCACTCTGGATTCTCCAAAGATTCCCAAAAGGTCCCCACTAGCAAGTTCATCCAATCAAGGATGAACAGGGGGCATTTAATGTTGCAGTTCTTCTATCTTCCCTTGTCTTTGTGAGCCTGGCACTTTTTTTTTAAGAGCTAGTTTTACTCCATTTATATCTTATGTGCCTTCGTGTTTTACCATGGGTCTTGGATACTGTGGAACTGGAGTTACAGACACTTGTGAACTGCCATGTGGGTGCTGGGACTTGAACCTGGGTTCTTTGGCAGAGCAGTCCATGTTTGTAACTGCAGAGCCATCTCTCCAGCCCTGAGGCTTTTTTTTTAAGAATACATGCCACTTCTCCATAGAATGTCCCTTGTCTGCTGAGTTCTCACCGTAACTTTCCAGCTCTGCATTCTTTTGCATCCTATCAGGTGGCACAGGATTTCACTTTGTCCCATTCATCTAATGAGGCTCACTTTGATCAATTAAGGCGACAGTAGCAGCCATGCCCCTCTGCTGTAGTGTTATTCTCCCTGTAATTAGCAGGTATTCTGTGCGGAGATACCCCAAGACTATGTCAATCCTCCATTTCTCATCAAACTTTTACTCACGAATTTTAGCAGCCATTGGTGTTTCTTGGCTGAATTAATTATTACTATTATGGTTGCCAAGTGGTGATTTTCCAGTTCAATCATCTCTTAAACATTTATTAGTTGGTTTTCATGTCAGAAAATGCTTTTACTTCTCCCCATTTATTTACAAAAGGATAGACAGTCATATAAATATGGCCCCTAAGTTTCTACAAGATTTTGCGAGCCTTTCTTCTCTGATATTCTGCAATATTCGACATAATCTCCTTTCAGTAAACTATGGAGTAGACAGCAATCAAAAACTATTCTTGGAGATTTTGTCAACCTCTCTACCCAGAGACCCATTAGAGACACTGGATCTCATTGTAACATATGGATTTTCACTAGAGCTGCCTTAATTGAACACTTAAAATGTATTGTGTGCCAAGGTTTTTGCATGCATTATTTGAACTTCCCAATAGCCCAACCCTATGGAGTAGATATTACCATCATTTGCGATTTTCATCTAAAGAAGTCATGACACGTAATCTACTTTCCCCAAATCTTAGCGCCCATCAGTAATAAAGTAAGGACCACAGCCTGTATGCCTTCTAAACTGTGCCACTATTACTTTGAACATTCCTGTCTCCAATTCATCTGCTACAAAAGTCTCTGATACCAGAGTGATTACTTTCCACTTTCTCTTTATTTTTAGTTGGTCTCTAAGACATGCTGTTGGCCTCTCCTCTGTCCGTGGGACATGGTTCTATTGATTTGAGCATAGGGGCTAAGGTTGAACCAACCCATTGGCAGGACAAAGGGCAGAGGTTGTGGAACTTTATAAGTGAAAAGTTAACAAACTTTATAGACATTGAATTCTGTGGCAAAAAAATATATAGAAAGAAAAACAAAACAACTAAAATCTGAAGACCAGTATTGGATTTATCTAACCCTAAGAATTTTAGTTACAGAGTTCAGTGTCCAAGTCACGTGCAGTGTATAGAGCTCCACAGGGCCACTCTGCCCCAAGTATCGTGAGACCAAACCAGGAACAAGAGCAATACATGGTGCACACTAATGGGGGACCAAACCCAGAAGCACATACTTTGCAGGTTAAGGGGTCAGTTTGCAGTTCAGACAGTTAAGAGTGAGTTCCTGTTTGTCCTGTGTTTGTTGGACTGTATCTGCACTGGGTGTGCTTGATCACGTGTGGGTGAGAGGTATTCGGGCAGGAAATATGTCAGGATGTGTGCTTGCCCCTGATTGGATGTAGGTGGGAAATATGTAGGCAGGAAATACACCAGGATATATCCTTGCTCGTAATTGGGCCTGACGGGAAATGCAGTGAATTGTGGGTTTTGCCTTTCTAAGCCCCTGCAAAACATGACTCATGGTCATTTCCTGGGGACCCAGGAGTGGTCCTGGACAGAGTCCATCATTCATTCTGGACAGTATTTAATTAAAGCTCGTTTCAAATTTGGCTCAAAATTGTGGAATTGGTCTTTTTCTTGCAATTTTCAGAATTAACAGTATCTCTGCTGGAATTTTGCTCTTGAGGGAGGATTCTCAAAACTGTACAGTTGGCAGTCTTTGTTGAAAGTCAAAACAAAATCCAACAAACATGGGACTTCACTAAGTAGGATCTTGAAAGAACCCCTTCCTTCCTTTCCTTTTTTCCGTGAATATTTAACAAAGCACCAGATGATGCATAATGAGATAAATATGGTTCTTTAATTGTTGTTGCTGTTGCTATTGTTGCTTTTTTTCCCTCTGAAACAGGATCTCAAAGTGTAACTCAGGATGACTTTGAACTCCCAATTCTGCTTCCAGGGTGCTGGGATTATAGGTATGCACCAAGCACGTGTCACAGTGAATAAAATTCTTAACCACAAAATTTAGATTCTTTTATTGGTAGCACTAGTGTAGTAAACACACTTGGGAAAGTGCCAAGAAAATACAAATACAACGCCTCATGACCAGCTCTTCTCAAAACTCCCTATTTTCCAAGGGTTCCACAATGAGCATGCGTTCCAATAGTCACTCATTTGTTTCTCTCAGGGAACAACCGCTAACAGTCATGTCTGCCTTGAGCACCAAAAGTGAGAAGGTGAAAGGTAGTAGCATTCAACCCTTTCTATGCCAGGATGTGACCTAGTGCCTAGCTCATGAGTGACAATTCTCGTTGTGAGACATAGACTCCCCGGGTCACCTACTCTGCATGAAAGGTAGACAGGGAAAAGAAGGTTCTCAAGGCATTAGAAGACTAGGTCTTGAAGCTGGACACTTAAGTCAGCCAGATACAAAGAAAGCTGGACTTTCTCAAGAGAGCGAGAGTTGGGACCAGCTCAGCTCAGCTCAGCCCAGTCCAGCCCAGCTCTTGTAGAACCCAGGAGCCCCAGCCCAGGGATGGCACTCCCCCATCACTAATTAAGAAAATGCCTTACAGCTGTTTTGGACCTGTTTGTCTCATCCATCCTGCCTGGATAGTTTAATTTTCTCTTCTATTTTTTGCTCCTGTTTTCCCTCTCTTACAGCGAGAGAGACTTTAGCTTTAACCCAGCTTTATTAACATATAACTGGCAAGACTGTGAAGTGTGTACACATACACACATGTGTTGTTTGCATATGCATGTAGGGTTAAATCAAGATAATTAGCAAACATACACCTTGCATATACCTTGGATTGAGAACATTTACGATGTCCATGGAACATCTTATTAGAAATTGCAGTTCTTCTATAGTATTATAAGTCTTCAGAATCTACCCCATCTGTTTAACTGAAACTTCTCACCCTACCTGGATATGTAATCCCTCCCTCTTCCCCTGGCCTCTATACATCAATCACCATTCTGCTCTCTGCGTGGATTGGACTTTTGATTTGTTGAAATTGTGGAATATTATTATTTTTGCAAATTTTCATACATGTAAACAATATACTTTTTATCATATTCACCCACACTCTCTTGTCAAATTCTCCAAAGGATACCCCTGAAGTGGACTTTTATAAACTAAACATATTAGTGTGATTATGGGGTATCTGTTTTTCTGGTTTGCTTAGTTCCCTCAAACAACCTCTCCTGGGTTCACCCCAGTTGCACTAAGAGATTTCCTTCCTCTTCTTACCTGTGGGGCAGTCTTCTTCCCCTGCCTTTCCTTCTATCTGCCCAGGGACACTGTACATGTTCCCATACTTCAATATCTGAGAACAATTTTGCAATTGACATGAAAATCAAGCATCTCTTTCTCATACCGATTTAATGACCTTCTTGAATATTTGCTTAGAATTGGAATCAATGCATCATGTGGTTTAGAATATTAATATATTTTAAGTAGTGACTGTTCTAAGTTCTGTACTAATTCATAACACATACAGCCAAAGATTCCCTTTCTTCCATGTTCTCTTTTCTCATCATTTTTATGGTCATACCTTTCACAGGAAAATAAACAAGAATCGTAATAAAAACATCTTCAAAGGCCCTGAGAGCTCTGATTATTGAACCTTTGGGGTGATATCTCCCTGCCTTAGGAACCCTATTTTTGTCCCAGTGTATAGGCTAAAGTGTCCTCTACATCCACATGGTGAGACTGTTAAGCCAGGACCTAGGATATGAGCAAACCTCTCTGCCAAGCCACTGAGAGAGTCCAGTGTTCTCCAAGATAGGCAATGTGAGATTTTTTTTCACAGAATTTGACTAGCTAATGGTATTCAATGTTAACCCTGCACAATGTAAATTATTCTATAAAGGAAAAAAATCCTTCAAAGATGTTTCTAGTAAATCATGAAAGTACCTGCCTTGTCATTTCTGAGTTCATTCATCTTACCCTCTATCCTGACTCTTTCTGTATGGGAGATGAGAATGAGTGAGTGTGAGGGGGTGGGAGGAGGAAGGGAAAAAGGAAGGGAGGAAGGGAGGGAGGGAGGGAAGGAGGGAGAGAGGAAGGGAGAATACACATATAACTTTTTAGGGCATGCCCCTCAACGACCTACATCTTCCAACTAGGCCCTGCCTTCTAGAGTCTGCCAACTGCCAGCCATGCCATGGCATCGTGAATCTCATCATGGATAAGATTAGACCCCTTGTGGTCTAATCAGTTTTTGCAAAGTGCATCACTGACATCCAAACTTTTAGCACGAACTTGGGAGGCTCCGAGGAACATCTCAGTCCCAAACCACAGCAGGAAGCACGCCATCACCCACACCTCCGCACACTCACACACAGCAAATGCTGAGCAGCCAAATGGGCCTTGATTTCATGGTTTTCAAGAGTTTGATTCGCAGTCTAAAGTAATAAAGATTACCCATTGGAATTTCAAATGCCTGCCGCCTCTGTAGTCAAAAATAATGATAAAAGGGGGTTGGAGAGATGGCTCAGTGGTTAAGAGCATTGCCTGCTCTTCCAAAGGTCCTGAGTTCAATTCCCGGCAACCACATGGTGGCTCACAACCATCTGTAATGAGGTCTGGGGCTCTCTTCTGGCCTGCAGACATACACACAGACAGAATATTGTATACATAATAAATAAATATTTTTAAAAAATGATAAAATACTTTTCCATTATCAAATTCAGAAAAATGCCCTTGACATCACTAAGGAATGACTAGCATTCAAACATTTCCGTACTATTTCCCTGTTCTCTTCTTACTGAAAAGTAACATTAATATGTATTCAAGTAGGTATAGATAAATGTATAGACTTACTGCTCGCCAAAGAGTCAATATGTTGGGCAAGCATTCACAGGCAAAGTCCTCAACTCTCACAGAGGCAGGAAAGTGCCCATGACGTGCTCACAGACATACATCAGAGTGGTAAAATTTAAACGCATCTGCCACGGACACTTTCAGTGAGAAGGTTCAGCAACCGTGCCTGTACCACACTACCACTGCAAGCACACCGCAGTGCGAATATTTTCAAAAGACGTTCGGCTGTTAAGCAAAAAGAAAAAAAATGTAAACCTGCAAACCTTCGTGTTCCTTCTGGTGAAGACACCGCCCTCCTACACACCAGAGGCAAAGCGGGGCCCCTGTTGGGGTCAGCGTGTACAGTCGTGTCGAGCCAGCTTTCTTCGTGAAACCATGTGAGTTGAGAAACACCAAGTGGGTTCCATTCATCTCATAAAAGGCCATTCAGCCACAAGTTGGATGAGCTCTCCATTCGTGTTGCAAAAGAGAGCATTAACATAGTTCTGCTCTGCCCAAGGGATCAGGTGAAATTAGAGTTAATGGTGATAAGCTTCTAGAGGAGACAAAAGCTAGCAATGGCAGGTTCCCAGGCCTGAGGAGGCAGGGGAGGGACTCAGGAGAGTTCAAAGCAGATTCAAGGGTGATGGAGTTGCTCGTTACTGTGATGTTGATTTGGTTTCCTATGTGCAGATGTTTCAGGATTTACAAACCTGCTTTAGATGTGCAAGCGGACACGTCCATCGCTTTCCTCACTGCTGCCACAAAAGCTGCTTAGGAAGGTAGGGTTTATCATGGACCACAGGGCAAGGATGCAGGCCATCATCGCTTGGGAGAAGGCATGGTGGCAGGAGCTGGTCACAGGTGTTCAATCAGGAAGTAGAGAGAAACCCTGGTATTCAGCTCCCATTGCTCAGGTTGATTGAGTCTGGGACCTCAGCCCAGGCACAGTGCCACCCACATCCAGGGTGGGTTTTCATCCTCCGTTCCTCTGGAAACTCCCTGTGCTGGCTACAGAGATGGCAGCTTGATACAATCTAGGGAGTGAAGGGAGCCTCACCTGAGGACGTGCCTCCACTCTATCAGGCTGTAGGCAAGGGCATTTTCTTAAGGAGTGATTGATGGGGCCGGTCTAGTCCATTGTATGTGGGCCCAACTCCGGGCTGGTGGTCTTGGATACCATAAGAAAGCAAGATGAGAAAGCCATGGGAAACAAGTCAGTAGCAGCACCCATCCGTGGCCTCTGGGTCAGCCCATGCCTGCAGGTTCCTGCCCTGCTTGAGTTCCTGTCTTTACTTCCTTCCGTTATGGACATCAATACTGAAGTGTAAGGCAAATAAACCCTTTCCTTCCTAACATGATTTTGGGCATGGTATTTATCACAGTAGTAGAGATCCAACCAGGACCCTCTGACAGACATGAGTAGAAATTTGTCTCCTGGGTGTGGCCCCAAACAGTTCAGCTGGCCACAAAGACTAACTGTTGTATCTTATCAGGTTGTTAGGGCTGCCCAGATAGCCTCAGTATGCTAGCTATGCCTCAGAGAAGCGTGGAGATTATTACTTGTGGAAATATGATTTCACTCTGATCTTAGAAAAACGGAAGATTCATTAGCCCATCTTCACCAGCTCTGTCTTCAGCGTTCCTACAAAAGACGAGTAAGCAATGAAGGACAGGGCCACCTTTACTAAAATTCCAGTAGGGGATGTAAAATGTCACCTCCCTGGGCAATGAAATGTGCTTTCATCTGCCTTCTGCACATAGGAAAAAAAAAAAAGAGTCTCACTCGAGACTGCAATTACCAGGGAAGGGCTTGGATTGTTGGCTCTGCCAGAAATATTGAGTGGAGAAAAAACACCAGTGAGAAGGTACTAATGCTTCCTGCAAATGCTTGGTCCCGCGAAGTCTCATTGATGGGGACTCCTACAGACACACTCTGAAAATAGACACCATTGTTCTGCTGTGCCGCAGCACACACTCACCCCCTGGTCACACCCACAGTGTTTCTGTACAAAAGAAGAGTCCCGTGAGCCCTGCCAGTCAGGTTCAGAGTACACAGATCCTCTGCAGGGAGCTGTAAGGTGAACACTTATCTGCATGAAAACACTTTGAGGGCTAATTCCAGCATCTGAGAGCTGCCAGCAGCTCGACGGCCATGACGACTTACCTCAAGCCCTGAGGACTATGAAGCCTGGGAACTCTCAGACAGCCCTAAACAGCTGCAGAGAGCTGACACACCTACTTCGCAGACAGGTTCCTCTTGGGTGGGCAGTTGCAAGCATGGCCCCGTTGTCCCATCATGAAGGCAAGTGTCCAAATTGGTTGAGAGAGAAGAAAGCATATTCTTTGTCTACACTATCAAGGTCTCCAGTGTGAATTTTCTGACATTCCATACAGGCAGGATTGTAGATGGAGTATTCTCCACTTTGCCATGACAAGGATTTTGTCCAGAACAGAGTGTCCGGTGCTGAAAATGGGAAGGCATGGGAAGGCACACGTTCCCTGCACTCGTAACGACTGCCTGTTG
>JAQHUG010000289.1:1913450-1924231 GCA_028555095.1 Dicrostonyx torquatus
GGATAATGGGGGAGCGGGAGGGCCGGGAACAAGGGGAGTAAATGTAAATTTTTCTTTTAACAATAAAAATTTAAAAAAAAGAATATTCTATTTGGGTGAGCATTGTGGTGCATGCCTTTAATCCCAGCACTCCAGAGGTAGAGGCAGGTGAATCTCTGAGAATTAGAGGCCATCCTGGTCTACAAAATGAGGACAGCCAGAGATATTATGCAGAGAAACCCTATCTTGAAAAATCACACAAAAGAAGAATTTTCCATTTGACATCTTTCTTTCTTATGTGTTGATACAGGAAACTGAGACTTAAGGATCATCAGTGGGCTTATCACTTTTTCATGAGCACTTAGATTTAGATTCTATTCATTCTTAGTTGCTTTGTCTTTCCATCTCATGGCAACTCCTACCATCAGACGGACTGCTTGCTTGGTGGATCTCAAAGCACAGACCCAGAGATGACAAGGCAAGGCAGAAGACAACATACACAAATATATATCTTTGGGAATCTACGGTTATTGAGAGGACCTCAGGAAATAAAGTATTTCAAACCAAAAGGATGAATAACAGCTCTTAAAATTTGTTACATTGTTGTTTGCCTTTACTTATACTATGTCATGTTACAATTTTTGTTACATTTATTTATGTGCAGACACACGCATGTCTACCACAACATTCATGTGGAAGTCAGAGGACAACTTGCAAAAGGTAGGTTCTCTCTATCTGTCCTGTAGGTCCTGGGGATCAAACTTGGGTTTTCTGGCTTGATGACAAGCCCCTTCACCTACTGATTGAGCCATCTTACAAGCTTCAAGGGCAATAATTCTTAAAATTGCTCATATCACAATAGATATGAAGATACCTTGGCCAATGTAATCAGTCTGGGGAGATGCACAGCAAATGGTCAAAAAGAGTTTGTCAATAACTATCTGTAACCCAATCCCTCTCCTACCTCATCCCTACCAAAAGTTTCACTTTTAGTAGCTCACAAAATTGCAATCTACATTTTTAAAATGCAACAAAAGTGAGTATTTTGTTAATATCCATTGCTTTATTTTAAATAATTTTCATTTATTCTTTGAAATTTTCATACATGTGTACAATATATGATGAGCATATCTATTCATCATGGGTTTAGTTGGGAATTGGCTAATGGGGGAGGAGGCTGGTGTCCTTCCACAAGGAAGTAAAGAGAGTAAGTGTACCAAGTACACACACCCCTTGGTTATAGGAACACACACTTAGAAACTCATTGTTGGTGTGATGAGGAAGCCTTTGCTAACCAATTATCTTTAAGAGGTGGGACCAAGTTAGGGTGTGGCCTTCTGGGACCAGAGAAAAATGGGCACACGGCCCAGGTGCTCTCTCTCTCTGTCTGTGGTGTGTGTGTGTGTGTGTGTGTGTGTGTGTGTGTGTGTTTCCCTTGCTGCACAGCTTAGCTTGGACTTCTTGTTCTGGTTTTGTGAGTTTTCCCTTCATTAAAAATAAAAATATAATTATTTATCTTTTACATAGCCTGGTTATTTCCTGAATCAAGTTAATTTCTACAGTTGGTGCCCAACGTGGGTCTCAAGTCTCTAGTGGCTCTAGTCTGCCATCAGGCTCCATACTATTCATCTGGGTATAGAATTCCCGCACAGCAGCCCTTAGTAGCTGCTAGATGCAGTCCTTCATATTTTCTCATTAAATGTCTCAGCTGGCTTCTGGGTCCACTTTTCTGGTGCTCATGGACACTCATGCAAGACAGGACACGGGCTTTCCCGGTTGTCTCTGTTTGGCATTTGTGCTCATGTGGCCACCGACCAATCAGGGACCTCCGTGAAGCACATAGTCTGTGATTTGTACTAAATAACTGTTTTTTTAATATGAGCATATCTTTCAGAATTTAACACTAAAATTCAGATTCAAACCAGCCACATGGCTACAAGTGAGCCACAACACCTACTGGCAGGTAACGGTTATTGCATCTACTCCAGCTCAAACTCAACCACAGGTAAGATTTATAATTTAAAATATAAATTATAAATTTACAATTTAAAAGGACAAGATTATGGACAATTTAACCATCCAGGAATTCAATAGCCTTTTTACTTATACCATGTACGATGTTATGCAAGGTTTATATGATTTTCCCTCTATTTTATTCTGGGGATTAGCTTTGTTCTTTGTATTTTCTCCTTGAAAACATGGTTTGATAATGGGGCCAAGAATGAGGCACTTTTAGAAATGATACAGTCTTTACAGACTAAAAATGACCAAATGAAAGGAAAATTCAGTACTCTAGAGAAGGATACAGCCAATTTGACAAACAAAACCAGTCAATGGCAGAGGGTCCCGAGACATTGTCTGAAAGAATTCTTACTGTTGAATATATTAATCAGACTCTGTTCAAGGGTGATGATAAATTGACTGATAGAATGTCTCTCCAGAAAGGTAATATGCATGCTATAAAAATTGTGTTTGAGGATGAGATCTTATCTTTACTGGACAAACTTCACACCTTGGAATCCTCAATGAGGGCATTTGAACAGGAGATCCAGACTTTACAAAAGGCAGTGGAAAAACGATTTGAAAAGATTGAGGAATTTATCAAATTTGATGACCAGGGAAAAAAGGTACAAAAACAAAATGTAGCCTCATTAGTACTACCAAACTCCTGGATAACTTATCCATAGTTATACCTGCTTTTCCAGTGATGTCATCAGAAAGAACATCTGACACCAAATACCCTAAGGTTGTCAAAGAATATACATGGGAGCCCATACATATGACTGATCTAAAGAAAATTAAACCAGTGTATTTCAAGGATGTGTTGACCTCACAATGGAACCCAGGAGACGTGCTATGTTGGGGAAGGGGTTTTGCTCTTGTTTCCACAGGAGAAGAAAAACTATGGATACCATAAAAATTAATAAAGATTTGTGTTAAAAAAAGAAAAATGACAGCTCATCCACAGTGGTGACAGGTTGTAAGGAAGCCATATAGGGTTGGAGCAGGGTTCTGCTCTTGTCTTTACAGGAAAATTTACATCTTCAAAAATTCAAAAGACCCTGGATGTTTGGATGCTGACAGAAGGAAAATTAACTCCTTAATTCAATAAGGATCATCAAGAAAAAGGAATATGACTTATGAGGACAGGTAAGAAAAACATACATATTTAAATATATATTTATGAATATATAGATCTGGATTTGGAGTTGGGCAATGGCTCTGTACTTCTCTAAATCCAAGCATGTTGTTAAAAGAAACATTCAGAGTTTCTGTCTCATGTCAGAAGCCATTGGGTGGTGGGACAGAAGGAAGACTTTAGGAAAAATTTTACTTTCTCCATGTCTATTTTGTCTATGTTGTATTATACATTGAATGTGTGTCTATATGAATAATGTTTAAGTTTCCCATGATGAACAATAGACTTTCCTACAGATCCTTTTCCTGCAGTAATCTTTGAAGTTTCCAGGAAGAAGATGGGGCCCCACAGCAACAACTCCACCTGGTTGAGATGACATTGTGATGCTGATAGCGCTGCTATAAGATGGGTTTTGGGGTACCAGCTGCTCAAGATGGTTCACCTTGTCATGACATTCTGACCAGAACTCCAAATAAGAACTTTGGAAAAAACCTTACCAACTACTCGGAAATCATTTGCAACTATGCTATACAGTAATCTTGAAACTTATCCATCACTTTACTTTTGCAAGATCCCATAAAGAAAATAACATCGCCCCCATGACAGTGGGAAACAATTCTAGAGGACAACGTCCCCTCTCCCAAAAAAGTTTGTCCTCAGGGTTGGGAATGCCATTTAGGGGTTGTTGATTATTACTTGTATCAGGTAGAGCGTTGGGGTGAAAACTATGCAGGTTCAGAAATAAAAAAAAATCATAATAGTGGGTAATAGAGTGAATACTTGTGAACTATTATTTATAGATAATTTACATTGACATAGATTTTTGTATATTGATAAAAGTTTTAATTATATTTGGTATTTCTGTTTACATTATTTGTACACCTATGCAGAGTTATTCTGTCAGATTGTATACATGCATGTTTCTACCTCTGTTTAGGACATTTTGTATATTGATACAACTTTTAAAATATATTTTCATATTGCATTATATATTATTCTTACCTCTGATTATGATACTTATACATTGTTTTCATTTTGAAATCATTGTCCTCATTTGCTTCACATTTGTTTACAGAGTATTTAATATTCTGACATGAAGTCTTAATCTTTAAACAGGTATTAAATATTATAGGTCAATAGTTGTTCATGTTTGTTATACATATAGTCAGATTAATTAGGTTCTTTACCTACATAGAGATTGTATTCTGCCTAGAAAGGAAATCTTCAACATGTCAAGGATCTGTAGAACATGGCATTTAAGTAATTCAGGGCTCTGTTGTCATGAAACATGATTGTTCCTGATAGCAGCAATCTATTTGCAGGAGAATGTTGAGCACCGAAGACACTCCACTCGGAGTTTGTTTTCTTCTTGGCACAGTTGGGTTTTGGGCAAGGTCAACCACTGACAAAGAACATGGTATCTGGACTGGATAAGCAGGACACAAGGAAAAGGATTGCGAAACCTTGACAAGACAGGGTAAGACGGTTCTGAAAAGTTTCCTGCCTCTGAAAACGGTCTGTCGGTTATGCTAGGCCTTAGTCAAAGTCGGTTGCTTCAACATTGCAAATGAGACTTTGCGTGATCGCTCAGGTAGCCAATTGTCTCCATCATTTACTGCTCGCTTTAGAAGCTGCTTGATTGCACTTCCTGCCTACTCAAGTAATATTATCTCCCTTCACAGGCCTTTGATGGGATTGAAAATTAGATAGTTGTAGTTACCTTTGTCTCATGGTTTAGCCAAGCTTATTTCCGTTGCAAGATTTAGACTCCTTGAAATAGAATGCTTATTGAAATATTTATCATGTTTCCTTGCTTAATATTGTTTATGTTGTTTGTAATTTTATACTTGATATCTGTTCCTATTGTAGATAGTTTGGTATTGGGTTTGGATGGCTCTTGTTTAAACAAAAGGGGGAGGTGATGGGGAAGCCTTGCTAACCAATTATCTTTAAGAGTTGGGACCAAGTTAGGGTGTGGCCTTCTGGGACAGGGTGAAAAAAAAAAAACGGGCCCAGGTGATCTCTCTCTTTGTGGTTGGTGCCCTCGCCGCCACACAGCTGAGCTTGGACTTCTCATTCGGGTTTTCTGAGTTTTCCCCTTATAATAAATAAAAATATAATTGTTTATCTTTTAGCTAGCCTGGTTATTTCCCAAGTCAAGTTAACTTCTACATTGGTGGAATCTTTTTTCTATAGAAGTATCACAAGATCCATGTACTCAAGTAAGACAACTATGATATCACTAGCTCATGCAATCTAAGAGGAGGACCACTCCCATAGATGTGCTCTATCATTGGCTAAAACAGGTTAGGAAGCACATGACTGTATGTTTTGGATGTTGTGGTGTGGGAATTGTCGAAAACCAGCTTCGACAGAACTCGTACATTGCAGGGTAGAAGCGTGGGGATTAAAGTTATTAAGCAAAAGAACCAAAGACATTAAAAAAAAGAGAGAGAGAGAGACAAAAACACAAAACAGCACCGATAGGGACATTCAGTAAATGTTGACTCCACCTCATTTATTTTCCACACTCTTAGACACTTCACTCCAAAAGGGGAGGAGGGGAGGCAACAGACTTCATTAACATGATATAAAAATAGACTTAAATTCTCCGGCCTTTAGTCCAGATGGAGCAGATCTACCTTTATACCCAAAATACTAATTAACCACACCCTAGGTCAAAAATCTCTTGTTTTTAACCACCACACCTGTTGTCAACAACTTTGAGCGAGCAAAAATAAGCTCAAACTCTCTGACCTGCCGTCAAGCTGGGACAGGCTCGCGTTGCTTTGTGTTCTCACAGGCAATGTGCTGACGAATCTTGTTGAATGTATTATTCTGTGGAACGATCAAAAGTTTGAAAGGCTGGGTGTGGTAGTGCTTGCCTTTAATCCCAACACTTGGGAGGCAGAGGCAGATGGATCTTGGTAAGATCAAGACCAGCCTGGTCGATAGAGCTAGTTCCAGGACAGCCTGGACTATTAGACAGAGAAAACCTGTCTGTCTCAAAAAAAAAAAAACTGAAACATGAAAACTTGGAGGTTTTCTGTGTTGATTCTGCTTCTGGCCATGCACTGTCATTGGAAGCTGAGGCAGTGTGGACATGCCACCTTGCTCCTATCTTGAGCTGTCAGATTTGCAGCCTGTCCTTTATCCTTGTCTGCTCAGCTTTTCATCCAGGTATATCTTGACCAAATCTCACCCTTTTTTTGTTTTGGTTTTGGAGACAGGGTTTCTTTGTAGCTTTGGGGCCTGTCCTGGAACTAGCTCTTGTAGACCAGGTTACCCTTGAACTCACAGAGATTCACCTGCCTCTGCCTCCCCAGTGGTGGGATTAAAGGCTTGCATCACCACTGCCCGGCTCCAAATCTGACATTTTAAAGACAGCTCAAGTTAGGTGCAGGGTGGCACACACACATTGCCTCAGCTACTGGAGAGTCTGAGTCCAGAGGAATATTTTAAGACCGGGAGTCAGTGCCAGTCTGAGCAACGCAGAGAGCTCATCTCTGTTTTTTTTTATTTTATTCATTTTTATTTTATGTGTATGAATGTTTTGACTGCATATATGTATGCGTGCCCACTGCTTACAAAGATCAGAAAAGAGCATCAGTGCCCTTGGAACTGGAGTTACAGGTAGTTGTGAGCCAGCACAGAGGAACTGGGAGCTAAACTGTGATCCTCTTTAAGAGCAACAAATTCTCTCAACTGGTAAGGTCCCTCTCAAGCCCTCTCTTTTTCAATTTTTAAATGACATTTATTTATTTGAGGAGGCCATGCACATTTCATGCCATACATGTGTGGAGCTTCTAGTGATTTAAGACAAGCCACCAAGCTTGGTGACAAACACGTTTCCTTGCAGAGCCATTTTGCCAGCCTGAAGTCCCATCTTTTAAAAAAAATAATAAAAGCTCGCTTCCAGTGCCATAGATTTTACACATGAGCAAAAGTCTATAACTAATGCTCACCATAGCGGAGAAGACTGAATTTATAGCTTGTTTTCTGCCACCTGGTCATGAATAAGGGGTAAGTTCATTTTATAAAACAAAAAAAATCATGGTTATTATTTCGTACTTTTTAAAAAATTCATTCTTTAAAATATGGTTTAATGTTAATTGTTACTAATAGTACGCTTGCTTACAGAAATAAAATAGGTTTATTAAGTTGCTAGTAGTTAAAAAAACTAAAGGTATAATTGGATCAAGAAGTACAAGAAAAATTAATCTCAACAAAATATCTCCTGGACTCAGTTTCTGAGCAATTGCCCTATAGGCTATAATTATGAATAAAATACCCTTTGAAAAGACCTCATCAGAATCAGAGAGAAATGAGAACAATGGGGTAGGTATTACAAAAGATTGGTTCTTCTCAGATAATTGTTTTTAATAAAATGGTGAAAGTGTAGAAAACACCAGGCAACTATAATTAGGATAATAATCTATTGTTCTACAGGAGTATGTACCCTGTTGTCTCTTCTATTGGAAAGCAACAAAGAAAATAGAGGATGGTGAATACATTTGAAGGATAGTTTCGTAGTGAGCTGTGGAGGTAATTAATTAATTTTTCCTTTATGGCAGAACCTGCCAAATAATGAAGAGCGAATGTTGTGATGAATGCAGACTCAAGAGAGTGCTCTCTTTGTATTTCATTTATTTTATTTTTGAGATGTGGGGAGTGAAAGTAAAGACCTCGTGCCCTCCAGACAAGTGCTGCCCATTTGTGCCACTTGCCCAGTTAAGAGAGTGCCCTGCTTTTATAGAGGAAGCCAAGCCGTCTAAAGAACTGCATCTACATAAGACTGCATCCCTTTTCTATTTACTTGGACGTATTTATTTATTCACAATGATACTGAGAACAAAACCTCTCTTGTAGGCTGCTGAATTCTATTCTTATTCAGTAGATTAGTGCTTGAGCCTATGATTCATTTCTAGCAGTGGTGGATGTGTGGCGTGGGGTATGAATTGAATCATGGTAGTGATTAAGCTGTGTCTGTAAAATGGGGAGCATAACAAGATATAGGAGAGCTGAACAAAATCTAATTTTTGCCATCATTTTTTAAGATAATGATTATATAAGACAATGTAAAGCAAGCCATCACCCCTGTTTTGGGTTGGGAAGGACAGGAAAACACTGTGCTGGAGTGCCTGTCTCCTTGGTTCTCTGAATCAGATACAGCCAAGCTCTTCCCACAATACCTATAGAAGAACACATCTCTGCCCATCCCAGAGAGACTGACTGCCACTACTCTGATATGAGGGTCATGTCAAAGATGCTTATGGACTGATATGAAAGTCATGTCAAAGATGCTTATAGACCTGATATGGGGGTCATGCCAAAGATGCTTATAGACTGATGTGGGGGTCATGCCAAAGATGCTTATAGACCTGATGTGGGGGTCATGCCAAAGATGCTTATAGACTGATGTGGGGGTCGTGCCAAAGATGCTTATAGACTGATGTGGGGGTCATGCCAAAGGTGCTACAGAAAATGGATTTTGCCAGCTGGGTCACAATGTTAAGTTTTCCTGTTTATTGTGTGCCACATAACAGAACTGAACAGCACAGCATCTGTTTCCATTTGTTTTCCGCAAACCTTTGCATGGTCAGGACTTTTTCCCAGCTCCTCTACTGGCGGTAGGCAGAAAAAAAGCTTCTAAGGAGATTTCCAACTTTAAAACACAACCTTTTGGTTACATAAGCTTTGTTTCTAAGCCAGGTGTGGTGCATGAGTGTATTCCAACTATACATGAAACTGAGGCAGGAGAATTTCTGTGAGTGCAAGGCCAGATTGGGCTCTGAGATCTTATCCAAAATGTCCTAAATGAGCCAAGTATGGTGACCCACATCATTAATCCCAACACTCAGCGGGCAGAGGCAGGCAACTAACAGTAAGTTTGAGGCTAGCCTGGTCTACATAGTTCCAAGCCAGCTAGAGCCTATCTAAAAAATAATCCTAAATGATACTATAAAATCAAATACTCTGATGTTTCTAGATAAGCCCCCATCTGTTTTATTTTCTAAACCAAATAAAAGGATGGAGAAGGGATTTGGGATTGACCAGATCCCAGTGATGCTTCATTTCTATAACCTGCAATATTTAGGAAAAAAAAGCTTAATTTGTTATATTAAAACAAAGGTTTTTTCCAATTCCTTTTATTTGTATTTTTTATTATATTTTATGTGCATTGATGCTTTGCCTGTATGCATGTCTGTGTGAGGGTGTTGAGTCTTCTGGAACTGGAGTTACAGACAGTTGTGAGCTGCCATGTAGGTGCTGGGAATTGAACCCGGGTCCTCTGAAAGAGTAATCAATGCTTTTAACTTCTGAACCATCTCTCCAGCCCTTTTTCCCAATTCTTAAGAAAATAAAAAGCAATACTCGACCTCAATTTATAATGGAAATTTTCAGGGGCTTTTTTCGTTTGTTTTTTTTTTTTAAGAAATGGATATTTATTTTATTTTATTTTTTGGTTTCTCACTACAGGGTTTCTCTGTAGCCTTGAAGCCTGCACTGGAACTAGCTCTTGTAGACCAGGCTGGCCTCGAACTCACAGAGATCCGCCTGCCTCTGCCTTCCGAGTGCTGGGATTAAAGGCGTGCGCCACCACCGCCGGTGGATATTTATTTTTTTATTCAAGTTTTTTTTTAACAATGTATTCTGATTACAGTTGCCCCTCCCCCATCTTTGCTCAGAACCTCTCCATCTATCCAACCACCTTTCTCTCTCTCTTTAGAAAATAATCAGGAAAAAAGCCCCTATAATATAACAAAACAAAGAAGCACAGAAAAAGGAAAAGCAAAAGGCAGACGCACACATGCAACCAGAGCCACGTGCACACACAGAAAACCCACAACCACACAAAACCAGAAACCATAATATATAGGCAAAAAACCTGTAAGACTGAAAAACAGTCTCCTAAAATACCATTGAGTTCACTTTGAGTTGGCTGTCTGCTGTTAAGCACGCGGCCTCTCTGAAGTGTGGTTTGTCTACCCAGTAAGAATTTTTTTGGAGAAAACTAATTTTTCCTTTGCAAGCGGTTGTCAACTGGTGACAGCTTCTTGTGTTAGGGATGGTGGCTCGTGTTCACTTCCCGGTCTCAGTGCTGGGACCCCATCTGATTTGGACCTGTGCAGGCTGCCCCCATTTCTGTGAGTTCACACGTGCATCCGATCTGTTGTGTCTGGAATACATTGTTTTCTTTACGTCTTCTATGCCTTCCTTCCCCGTTGGCTGTTAGAAATCTTTCCAGCTCCTCTTGCACGAAGTTCTAGGAGTGCTGAGTGGAGAGGTTGGATGGAGACAGTCCATTTCGGACTGGGTGTTCCCAGGTCTCTCACTCTGCGTATTGCTCCATTGTGGTTCTCTGTTATGTGGTCCCGTCTACTTCAGGTGGAAGCTTTTCTGACGATGGCTGAGCAAGACATATTAGCAGAAGGTTTTTAGGAGTCATTTTATTGCTCTGTTCCTTTAGCAGAGCAGCCATATTTGGTTTTCCCTTAGGCCCTTGGCCTAGCTGGTCTCAGGTTCAAGGACATAAGTGTCTCTTTGTACCTGATTGATTCGGTCGCAGGGCCCTGCCCGGGTACTGGATTTTTTCCAAGCCCAGCCCAGCTCCCCCTTCCAGCTGCGGGGTCCTAGGACCTCACAAAGCAGCAGGCTCCAG
>JAQHUG010000289.1:1928451-1954638 GCA_028555095.1 Dicrostonyx torquatus
CTGACTTCAAACTCTATTACAAAGCTACAGTATTGAAAACAGCTTGGTATTGGCATAAAAACGGAGACACTGACCAATGGAATCGAATTGAAGATACGGATATTAGTCCACAAACCTATGTACCTGATTGTAGGTAGCGCCTGGGAGCTTGAGGGTGGGGGCTGGATTCCAGAAAGATCAGGGCAAGATTACAAATGAAAACTTTCGGTTTAACCTCCTCAGTGTCAGGGGAAGGAAAGGCCAAAGATTGATCTGATTTTCAACAGTCAACATTTTAATTACCCAACTTTCTGTAATGAAGCCTTTATCAAGACCCCCCCCATCAAAAAAAAGATTCAAAGAACTTCCAGACAAATGAAGTAGGGGGCCCTAGAAGATAGTACCCCTGAGAGGGCACAAGGTCTCTGTACCCCTTCCAGTGTACAACCTGTGTCTCTTCATCTATAGATTTTGTGAAAGCCTTTACAAATAATCTGGTAAATATAAAAGTTTCCCCGAGTTCTGTGAGCTGCTTTCCCAAAGCAATCTGGGAACTGTGATTTGCTAAAAACTCTCTTAGATGTTTCAGAGGTTCTGTCTTGAAGTTGGCATCTAAGGGAAGGTTGGGCATGGACATCAGAGCCTAAACCTGTAAGGTCTGATGCTACCACCAAGAAGATTGTGTCACAGTTGGGTTGAATTGGAGGCCATCCAGCTGTATCAGCTGCTGGGACATTGCTTGGTTAGTGAATACAGAAAAGTCCTCTGTCCTCTTGGTCAGAGCACGCTGTGAGAGGAGAGCAGGAGACACAGAACCAGGGTTTGTCTTCTCACTCAGCAGCTCCTGAATGTTCCAGAACCCAGGGCTGTCAGAATGTGTCAACTTTGCAGAATCCAGCAGGAAACTGTGACTCACATGACTTTCATTGCAGTGATGTGCCGCTGGTTCTTTCTGGGTCTGGTGCAGGCTATGGTCCTTCTCTCCCCCAGTCAACCACTAGAGTGGCTTTCCCAGACTGCAGGACTGCTCCCAAAGCTACTTCGACTTCTCTCAACTGCAGAACTTATGCTCCAGTCCTCTGATGTGTCCCCGGCCTGCAGCAAACTGGTGATGGCCCACATCCTCAGTCATGGACATCTGTGTTTCCCTGAAGTCCTCTGGCACCATGCTCTGCAACTCCAGGGAGTTCCCACATCCGTGCCTGGCATTTTCATAGTCTGTCTCAGCATTTCCATCTTCTCCGGTTTCATACAAGCCATACCACTGTCATAGATTGGCACAGCTATTCCCTCCCCTAGGACCTGGGAATGTAGTTAGCATGCGTGTTTAGTATGTGCAAAGCCATGGGCTCCAAACAAAATTTCTACCTCCTATCTGAAGGCTTACTTCCTTTGTCTACTCCTTGGAACCCAAGCTCAGAGCATCTACTCCTAGGAACCCAAGCTCAAAGTGTCTATTCCTCGGAACTCAAGCTCAGAGTGTCTACTCCTAGGAACCCAAGTTCAGAGTGTCTACTCCTAGGAACCCAAGTTCAGAGTGTCTATTCCTCGAAACTCAAGCTCAGAGTGTCTACTCCTCTGAACCCAAGCTCAGCGTGTCTACTCCTAGGAACCCAAGCTCAGAGTGTCTACTCCTAGGAACCCAAGTTCAGAGTGTCTACTCCTAGGAACTCAAGCTCAGAGTGTCTACTCCTCAGAACCCAAGCTCAGAGCATCTACTCCTAGGAACCCAAGCTCAGAGTATTAGCTATGTGTGTGTGTGCCGTCCCTCGGACTGGGATCTCCTTGAAGAGGGCCATGGTTGGCACTCACAGTTGCTATAGTCTGGATCTTAAGCGTTCCCCCAAAGTCCATGTATTAAAGGCTTGGTCTTAAGCATGGCACTATTTGGACTGTGAAGGAAACTTGGTGAATTTTATGGACGATCCTTAGGTCATTTGAGAAATGCCCCAGAAGAGGGTTCAAAGGCTCTGCCCTCTTCTCTTGTTCTTTGCTTTCTAGTTGATGAAGCTAGCGGCTTCGTTCATCTGTGCCTTCCTACTGTATCAAAGACCTCAAGCAAAAGACTGAAAGGTCTGAAAATTTCTAACAACGAGCCACAAGAAATGTTTTTCTCCTTGTAAGTTACTTATCTTACACACATCCTTGTAGAAATAGATCAGCACAACAGTCCAGCTTTTCATCTTGAGCATATCACAGCATGGAGACTCCCTCAAAGCTTGATGAATGGTGGTGCTGAAGTCTACAGCACTTTGGGCTTGCAGTTGTTTCTCCAAGTTAAGAAAACGGAGGCACACATTGGACTTGCCTGGGTGTTACATGGCCAAGGAGGATTAGAGTGAAGTTCTCTAATCTCAGAAGCTTTGATCTTTCCAAGTCCACCACACGAACTTCTTGGGCTAAGAATGTGAATGGACACAGAAGGCTAAGCATCTGCCATGTGCTGAGAAGTGGGATGGAGGGGATCTGGAGACGGGTGGGAATGAAGGGACATTTTCTTTAGAACAGGTAAGATGGCATCTTATACGAGCAAAAACATTGTTGGCTTGTGAAAGACTGGGAGAAGACAAAATAATCGGAAATGGCTTGGAGGAAGGGACAAATCGGTGGCAACCAGAGGACGACAGCCACTGGTTGTCAGAGAACAGGAAAGCTAGGAAAGGCTGTGTCAAACTGGAAATCTGTTCGGAGACAGTGATGAAGCCAACATTCTTTGATTGCCTAAAATTGGCTGTGCAGAGACGGATGGCAATGGAGACATTTGCTGCTGGGGAGAGAATATACTTTAAATTTAATGAGGACAACTCAAGAAGCCCTGCTGATTCCTGATTGATAAGTACTAAGGCGCCTCACTTAACTTGCAGGCACAGCTGTCTGCGCCAAGCTTTGGTGGGTATTGGGCAGCAGCTCAGCCCACAGGGAAGCACAGTCTCTGCTTCCTTACATGTTTATGCTCTCATCTCCTGGACAGCAAGGGGAGAAGGCGCAAGCCCACTGCCCTGCAACACCCTAAAAGAGTATTTTGTCCAAGGCAAATGTTGCCTATTGAATTCCCACCAGCCTGATTAGAAGGGATTATTCTGAAGGTCTGTGAAGTATCTGGTAACCAATCTTCCTGAGTTATTTTTGAATAGCTATTGAATGGATAATTTCCATACCCATTATCAAAATGATATGCTGGAGGTGAAATTTAGCTGTATTGTATTTGATCAGTAATTGCGGAAATGTTTCCCTCAGATTTAATGCCTTATTGGCAGCAGGTCTCCCTACAGGCACAAAAGTCTTTGGGATACTTTTTGGTTGACGCAAATGCTTTATTATTGTAATATTTTTGTAGCAGTTGGGGGGGGCAATATTTATTTGGGCATCTGAAGATGAATTGAAAGGGTTTTTTTTTCACCTCCCTAGAGCATCATTTGGCAACATAACATTTTTCATCAGCAACAGCAAGTGAATCATATACATCCTGGATGCCCCAAGCCCAGGAGCTTCAGAGTAGAACTGAGTCCCCATGATCAGAAATAGACGGCCAGGGAAATGAAAGCTGAGACTGTGCAAAGGAAACCTGATTCCTGGGGTTAACTCCATGCTGCTACACTGCAAGATTTTACGACGGTCGCTGCCAGTAGAAATAAGACAGTAGCTCTATTCACCAAAAAGGTATGGAGCCTGGGGTTATAGCTCAGGAGGCCCTGCCTTCCATTCCCAGCATGGCAAACCCAAAACAACTGTGAAAGGCAACAGCTACGACAATTAATCTTACTAATACCTTTTCTTTGGCCAAGTATATACAAACTGTTATCATTGTACTATAAAATCAATACAAAATTATTAATGTCGTAAGTTCATACTAGTTCTTCAAATCTGGTGGGGAGGTTTTACCCTCCCAGCACATTTCATTGCCAATCTCCAGCACTCACTTACCTGTTGATTCGTCTTCTTGACATTAAGAGCTATTGGCTGATTTTTTTTCCCCCAGTGACTTGAATGAAAGAGCCGGATTTTGGTCAGCAGGTGGCTAGTGGTCATTGTATCACATAGTATACATCTAGCTTGAGCTATGTACCAGGAACTGAATTGCCAATTAGTCCAGGATTCGAACTAGCTTTTATGGTCCGCTCTGCCCCTAGGCCAGAAAGAAAGCTTACATGGAGGCTCTACCCCTATTCAGTGTTACAGTTCCGTGTAGATGTTGCAGATTCTGCCAAATCCAAAAAACAAGATCACCTGCGAACAGCCTGAGCTGCTAAGACTGTACAGCAAAGACTTATGCAGAGAAAGGAAAGGGCAGCCTTCCACATTACTTTCAGCAGCAAAAGAGAGTAGATGTCAGCCAGCATCAAGACATTCAAAGTACACTGAAATCCACGGAATTATCTTTTCAGCAGTGGATACAGCCCCTGGCTAGGTTGGGCTTTCCAATGGTGTTTTTGAACCAAATCCTGGAATAATCAAAGCAAAGATGCCTCAATGGATTGGTTGCATTCATCTATAATAGAATTCTGAATTGAATAGTGTTGAAAATTGGCAGACAAAATTGATTTCCCTTGACTGATATCGTCCTAGTCACAGAATAATATTGTTATTGTCGTTCTCCTGGCTATGATAGGTTTGGGTCCACAGCTGCCTATCTGAATAGGTACACTGATGGACTATTAGTACCTGAAAACACTCATGGCCATAAAGTAGACTCCTGTACTTCAGTGAGATACAAGTTTGATGTGTGCAGATGGACTTGGCATTGAGTTCTTTTCTTCAGGGCACTGGATGTTTCACATGTAGGAAATTTGTCTCTTGGTTTGTATGGTTTGTCTTAGTTGCTTTTCTATAGCTTTGAAGAAACACCATAACCAAGGTAACTTACAAAGAAAGCATTTAATTGGGGGCCTGCTTACAGTTTCGGAGTATTTTAGCCCATGACCATTACAGTGGGGAACATGACAACAGGCAGGCAGGCATGATACTGGAATGGTAGCTGAGAACTCACATCTCAATTCACAAGCGTGAGGCAAGGAGAGCTAACAAGAAGGGGTGTGAGCTTTTGAAACCTTAAAGCCCACCCCCGGTGACACACTTCCTCGAACAAGGCCACACCTCCTAATCCTTCTCAAACAGTTCCTTCAGCTGGCGACCAAGTAGTCAAACATCTGAGCCTATGAGACCATTCTCATTCAAGCCTCCACACCAGAAGAATCAGGAGTTTGAAGTCATTCCGGGCTACATAGCAAGTTCCAGGCCAGCCTGGGCTGTTACTAGAGACATATATTGAAGAAGGAAGATCAAGAGTTTTTGTGGTGAAAAAAAAAATTAAGAAAGAAAAGATCTCAAGATAGTTAGCTCTGGTTTCATCCCCATCAATAAAGAAATAAATAAGTAAATTTGTCTCTGAATCTGCAAAGGTGACCATGAATTACTTTTACATAATGATAAAATACTGAAACTCTTGATGCTTGTACCACATATTTCATGTTCTGATTGTGACTAAAAATAGCTTGATATGCTGAATGGCAAAGGAAAAATATAAGCCCATAAAATCCCCCTTTGTAAAAGGGGAAGCTATATAATTTGCTCGGCTAAAAGACACTGTCACCAGGCACTTCCACCTCATTGAAAATTAGTCCCAGCAGGTGAACTATTATGTTTCTACCATGCTGGAAGTGTTTTCAGTATGTGCTGGGAGTCACCACTTCAAATCTTGAAATTTATGTACAATAACATACTTGTAAACTTTGCAAACCAAACGAACACGTTTAAAACATAATTTCGACTCTGCTTTTCTGAAAGCAACAAAAGAGAAGGCATGTTTTTATTTACTTTAAGTGTGTCTTCCTCTTCTGCTTTTATTAGCAGACGCCTTCCCCCCCCCATGACAGTGTCTGGGAAGAGATCAGCTGGGTTTAAAAAAAAAATACTCCAGGCACTATTGGGGATTTTCAGATGATGGATTTCATTGTCTCTTTTCTGTTGTAAAACTTAACTAAAATATTGCAAACGAAGATGGTGGTCCACAACGTTGCTATGGTCACAGGTTTGGTTGTTTAGCTAATATGTTACAAATGGGTTCTAGTTTATCTAAGATATATAAGACAAACCAGGTCAGAGCAGTCTAGATAGCTTCCTGGTTTTGTTTTTGTTTGCTGCCTGAAAGGGAGTACCTACAGTTCGAATTCTCAAAGCTTCAGCTGTTTCCTGGTGATCTTGTGAAGAGGCGGATTTCAAGCGTCTACTAGGTGTGGGTTCCGTTCCAAGCACTACAAGTACAGACACAGTGTGATTCTGTAAGTCTCTGATGTCTGAGACTGAGATCTCTGACAAGCTCCTGCGTGATTCTGATGCTGCTGGTCCCCAGTGCGCATTTGGAGCAGCCAGGACTTTGACAATGAGCTTTCTTTTTTTTTTTCCCCCATTCAGGACTGCAATGCAGGACTCCCTTAGGAAGCACATGTGTAAATGTCTCTGCGGCTACTTTAATGGAGAACATTCGTTTTTGTGAAGGAAATAAAGCGATTCACATAGCAGAGATAAACTTAGGTGCCAGGGACTGTGTTGGGCAGTGTATTCCACCAAATACTATATAAAGTGAGTTGGATTTCCCCACTTTCCTGCTGATCCCAAGTGACAAAATGAAGCGAAAGATGAAAGGAACAGCGTCTTCCTCCTCCTCCTTTAAGAGTACAGTCGCAATAAGCTCCCAGTTTTCTAAAAGCACTACCCCGAGTACAGATACCTTAGCACATATTCAACATCCCAAATATGGCATCTCTTGACAGCAAGATTAGGTTCATACTCTTCATTCTCCCTCAAACAAAGCATGTGTGTATCAGTTGCTCAGTAACAGCCTGGGATGCTGCCCACTGGTGAACCACTTTGGTTGTACTGGGGACCACTGAGAAGATACTGCACTTTCAGGCAGAAGGAGACCTGTTTTTCAAGATGCAGAAGAATCCAAGTTTCTCTGAGTTGTTGGGCATGGTTTCTATCTTCTGTCTCCTGTGTACTTTTTCTTTTTAAGAGAATATTTTTCTGATAGAATATGGGTTAGATTGGATCCAGGACTAGTTGAAAACACATTTTTGTTGAATATGAATGAAGCATTTAGAGGTGCTTCATGCCTCTCATGTCCGTGCCTTCTTAGTGTTAGTGGTAGGAGAGTACAATGGTGAATACCAAGTGATTCCCTGGCTTCCTTTGGACCATGATGGATTGGCCTTGTTTAGCCAATGAAGAGGCCTCCTCAAAGAGGAGTGACCAGAGGCAGACATACAGGAGTCACGATTTAACACTGATACTTGGGTTCCTGTTTAAGGATGAGAGACCAGGTTGACACTGAATGTAATTGCTCCATTTTGAAGGATACAAAAGGAACAGTAGTTTATTTTCAGCTATAAAATAAGAAGTTGTGCTGCCATGGGTCTCTATTATGTTTCATCAAATGTGCTAACACATTTTCAGTTTGAATTATGTTATCTCTTTGAAAATCTCAGCTATTACATTGATGAAGAGATAAATTAGATTGCTCTTTTGACCTCTGTCGAAAGACTGAAATCTCAGGAAGAAGGTGACAGAGTGCTGGGACTGGGTGAGGTGGCTTGGCAACGTGGCAGTATTACATTCTCCTTTAGGTTCTGCAGTCTTACCAGCAGAATAGGTAGAATTTCTATATGGGACCTTAACAAGCGGGAAGCATACAGAGAGAAGCAACAAAACAGGGAAATGGAAAGTGCGCAGTACAATCACGGCTCTCTAATTCAGCAAGAGCATAGGACACGTTTACTGCACCAATGGATAAATGAGTGGCACACATACATGGCCAGGCATGTGAGTAGAACCCAAATCAAAGGACTCTAAATAGCTACTTCATTAAAACGACTTCTATTGTTAAAGAACAGTGTGGTGAGTCTTAGTAAGTCTAAATGATGCAAAAAAAAATTCTCCACTAAAATGTCATATAGCTTTACCACAAAGCAAAAAAGCTATACAAATATTGTATACATACATACAGACATACATACATACATACATATATATATGCTAGACACTGAGATAAAATACCTGAAATCAAAGGAAGAAAACATTTATTTCGGCTCATGGTCTCATAGGTGACAGTCCTATCTGTCCTTATCACTTGCAGTCATGTGCTTAGACAAAGCATCGTGATGGTACGGGACCCAGAATGGAGATTCTCCATCTTGTGTGGGCAAAAAAAAGAGGGACCAGAGGCGAGACACAGTTCCACGGATGTGTTTCTTTAACCGCCTTCCCCCAGCTCCTTTCCACCTTCTAAATTTCTGGAAACTTCCCAAATAGTAGCTCCAGCTGGTCCCCAACCTTCATTTCATGAACCTTTTCAGAGACCTGGTGTAGGAGGGCTCTTCTGTATTTCTATTGCTTTCATTGGTTAAATATAGAGACTGCCTGGACTGTAGGATAGGTCAGCCCTTAGGTGGGCGGAGTAGACAGAAGAGAAGGTTGGGGAGAAGGGAAGACAGCAGATGATGCTCCTACCCGAGATGGATTGGGTTGAAATAAGATGTGAGAATTAGCGAAGAAAAGGCTAGAGATAATGGGCCAGGCAGTAATTTAATTAATACAATTTTCGTGTGGTTATTTCGAATGTAAGCTAGCCGTGCGGCCAGGAGCCGTGGCGAGACACAGCCCTCTCCTCCTCATACTACAGAAACCTCTTCACATCCACCCAGACTTCAGTGTCACCCTGCCAGTTATTAAAGCACACTGTACAGCAGGAATGATTCCAAAACAAAACAAACCAGTGTGGTACTGACACAGAAGACCAGGTAGCTCAATAGTGCAGTGGATGGGGACCAGCAGTTAGACAGTCTCTTAGCGTGAGAGTGGAGCTCAGTGGTGGGATGCTAGCCTAGCCTGTGGGAACCCTAGGGGTCCAATACTCTCTCACTTGTGCTTTCTCTCTCTCTCTTTCTCTCTCTCTCCACATATTCTCACACGCATACTTTCAGTTAAATACCCCTATGAAGAATGCTGGTGATACAGCTCAGTTGGGAAAGTGCTTGCTTTGCAAGCGTGAGGATTTGAGTTCAGATCCTCAGCACCCAGGAAAATGTCAAACATGGTGACATATATTCTTTTATTTTAGAGGTCATCCTGAGGAATAACCTCTTTCCTTCACACTTTCACAAACACCTTCACAAATATGTGTGTGTGTATTTATCCATACATGTGTGTGCATGCATACACGTGCACACATACACACACAAATACTCCCTCCTGTGTCATAGATCACTCTTATCTTTATCAATCTCCATGCAGCCAGAGATCAATTTACTTAAAACTATATATTAGATAATGTCACCCATGTACTCTTCCAATGGCTTTTCAGCCTACACTCAAAATAAATCCTCAACTCCTGATATGGCCTAGAAAGCCCTCTGTGTCCTGGCCCTTGTTTCCTATCCAAGCTTCTATTTTGTTTTTTAAGACAGTGTCTCAAGGGTTCCAGGCAAGACTCAAAAATACTACCTAATCAAGGATGCCACTGGATTTCCATTCCTCCTGCCTTCACCTCCAAGCAACTGGGATCACTGGCTCATGCCACCAATATTTCACCATGTTCTCCCTTGCCCAGTTCATCTGTCAGCTATCTAACCCGTTCTTCAACACTTACACCTGAGGAAATCAGCTCTTTCCTAGCCCGGAAATACAAATCCCCATGTCACCCACCTATGCCCTATCTCATTGCTAATTTTGTCTCACTTTCTTCCTCACCGTGTGACTAACCCGTGTTCTTATCCATGTACTATATAAAATTTTATTTTAACAAGTGGGGCATATATTTTTTCCAGCGATCTTATTTGGAACATTAATGTAGAAAATAGATCAAAGGAGAGGCGCTGTGGTTGAAATTGGGGTAGGTGTCCCTTCCATTTGGCCTTCCTTCTTTCTCTGCGTGTTCTCTAAAGAAGCTCCAGAAAACACAATTTGCAGATGATATTATAGTACTATATGATGACGTGGTGACTCAGGCCTGTGGTCCCAGCCCTGGGGAGCCTCAAACAGGACTTTTGCTTTGATTTCAAGGCCAGCTTGAATCACATAGTGAGTTGTAGAGCAACCTCTGATATAATGTAAGATCCTATGTTGGAAAGAAAAGGGGATAGAAGAAAAAAAAAGAAAAAGCACATATTCTAGACAATTTGAAATGTTCTGTGTCTTCTGGTGTCCCTGGCACCTCATGCACCTCACGCTGGATTTTCTTCAAGACTATTAATCCAAAGTAAAATCCGATCTAGATTCCAGACCTAATCAAATATCACCTTTCCCATTAATTCCTTGATCTTAGTAGATAATAATTTTCTTTCCTCTGAACTTTGCTTCAATCTGTTGGTTTGGTTTGGATACAGGGTTTCTCTGAATAGCCCTGGCTATCCTGGAACTCATTCTGTAGACCAGACTGGCTTAGAACTTAGAGATCACCGGCCTCTGCCTTCTGAGTACTAGGATTAGAGTTTAATTTTTTTAATGGCATTTACTTATTTAGTCTCTAAATTTAAAAAAAATCAATTATTATTGTTGTTGAGACATGAGCTTGAGTGTAGCCCTTGACTGGCCTGGGCTTCACTACATAAACTATGAGTCTCCTATCTCAGCCTTCCAACTACCAAAATTAGAGTAAGACACCGGTATTCCCAGCTTAGGGGGTCATTTCATAAAACAGTATTCTTCGAAGACTGAAACCTCCTTAAAGAAGTGAGCAGTCGGTGACTGCCGAGTGAATGACTCGTCTGCGCAGCTTCAGTACTGCTGGCAATGCCTGGTACCTAGTGGGTGCTCCATGCACCTTTGTTCGCTGAATCCACGGGTGAGCTTCCTACATTATATGGAACTGAACACATTTTAGAGCTGAGCTTATTTGGCTTGTTCGGGCTTGCTTGCTTTCTTTTTTTCCCTTGTCATAAAAGCAGACAATGCATCCTGTCCCCTGTGGTTCCCGAAGACTTCAGTAAGCTGCCAAATGGCATTATTGAATTTATGATTGGATTAATGAAAAGCTTGTAGCAAAATTATCCTAGTGAGGAAATGATCCTTTCAGGGACTTCAATTTCAACTGGTGAGACAACATTAGTTTTAAATGAAGGAAACCCTCTCGTTGTGCAGACTTAGCACAGCTGATAATCGTGCCAGAAGGCATTTGTCCCAGAATGCCCCACAGTAGATGCAAATAAGAAGATACTCTCCCTAGCAAACTGAAGAAAAGAAAAGCTTGTTGTATGACTTCAGCAAACGTGGCCCCCTCCTCGGGGCCTCCGTTTCTCAGGTTTTCAATCTATTAATGCGTTTTCGTTGCAATGATTTCCCAGTTTCCCTCTAGACGGCACCGCCTGTGATTCTCTCACATTGTAAGCAGGACATTTATTTCCACCTCACGGGGCCCCAGACTGCTACTCCTCTCAAGTACCTGGCATTTGCTCACAATTTTCCCTTAGGGGAACCCTTGAGAAATCCTACTGGGTTGAGGGGCTATAGTTAGTTCAGAGATTGTCATTTGCCAATAACCACTTGAACACATTTCAATTGTAGAAGAAATCCCTACTTGCGATCTGTCCAGCAAACAAAATCCAAGCTGTTGAGCAATTCTCCTGGACAAACATCACTCTTGCCTGCAAACACTCAGGTGTTAAAAAGGAGTGAAACCACCAACAGTCAACGCGTGATATCTCACTTTCTGCCTGGTTGTCCCAACTCCAAAACTGTAGTAATCGTAGAAGTGGCTAATAACATGACAATTGCATATTTCTGCCCCTTGTTGTGTTATGGTTCAGAAGGGAAGCTGTCAGCCACAAGTGAGTGGGAATAACTATACCCTCACCTTTTCCCTACATGGGTGGAAGGAATCCCTTTTGTGAGCCCCTTTTCCGGAAGCTCTAGCAGTGAGTTTGGTGGAGCTCGTGACTTGGTTATTAGCAAGTTGATGCTATCCCACCATTGTTGCTAGGAGAGTAAGACCATTGCCGTTCAAACGGGAAAGCAGAAATGAGACTGCTCAGCAGACCTGGGTTTGAAATAGGGTTCCATCAAAAATAATTAGCCAGGTGGGGCTGGAGAAATGACTCGTGGGTTAGCACATGTTCTTGCAGAGAACCCAGGTTTGAGTCCCAAAACCACATGGTGGCTCACAACCATTCATAGCTCCAGTTCCGGAGGATCAGAGACCCTCTCTGGCCTCCACAGGCACTTGACACCCACATGGTACACAGATGCACATGCAGGCAAAATACTCACACACGTAAAAATAGAATAAACCTAAAATGTGTTTTGAATAGTTATCTGTGTGAATTAGGTCGAGCTGACTTTTGTGAAATGTTGTGAGTGATAACAGTGCCCTATTCAAAACGCTGACACTTGCAGTAAAAAGCCTAGAAAGCTACCTCATAGAAAATAAACCTTCAGTTGCTTAGTGAGTTTAAGGCCTCGAATTCAATACTCACCACCAAAAATAAGTACATGAATGCTATTTGTTATCCCCCGAAGCCTGACAGTAAAACCCTAATACAGAAGAAATCACATGTGTGAGTCATAGAACATGGGAGCCGCATCCCAACCAGCTAGCTTTCATAACCTGGGAGATACTGGGCACACCACCAAAAAAGAAAAGTAATTAATAGTCTTACGCAGCTGTGAACCTTGTGAGTTACAGTAAGATCTGGCCTTGTAAGGCATGCCTACTGGTGCAACAGTGGTATGAACATCATCCAAGTAACCAACCACTATCTAGCTTTAAGGCCTGATCCACAAGATGAAACTCACACCTGACACCATTGTCAGACCAAGAAGCTGAGGCTAGGTAGGTCATAAACCCTAAGGAAAAACCTACTATTATTTTGCTAAATTGACATGTATTAAACCAACTACTAATGATTTATCATTATGCCACACTGATCATGCATCTTTCAATACTCATCAAAGAAACTTCTATTTGCAATTAATGATAATTAATGCAGAGACCCACAACTGGTCAAAAAGCATAGAATAAGAGGCTATGAAATGCCTATCCCTACACTGGACATCTATATCATACTCCCTCCTTCCAGGATCCAGAGATCATTGCAAAAGAGAGACTAGAAAGACTGTAAAAGACAGAGAACTTGAGGTCCCATCCCTGGTTGAGGAGCTATTGGCAATTGAAAGGCTCTGGAAAATGGAGAGTCAGTCTTCTTTAAGAGTGTCACCTCTCATAATAATAATAATAATAAAAAACAGAGCTCCAATAGAAGGCCATGCGCACATTCAAGAATATTTGGGCAGAACAAACTGGATTTGATGGGCTAAAGAATGATACAGATTTGGTTGGGTAGGGAAGGGGTGTGGATGTAGGAGTTGAAGGGTGAAAATCATCAAAACACATTGTATGAAATTCTCAAAGAACTAATAATTTTTAAAAACTTAAACAGAAAAGTAAATAAAATCATAAATAGCTAACAAATATTAGTTATTGTCATCATTACTACTAATAGTTCTTCTTGGGTATATTTAAGCTACACTAGTTCTGAATTAGATGCTCCTGAGTAACAGCTGAAAATCAAACAGCTATTGAAAATCATCAGGATATTTCAATTATACTTATTTGGAGTTTAATATGCATCTAAGTATGATATTTATTTTTTACTTAATTTCTAAGACAATCTTAGGAAATGCACATCTTCATTACCACTACTTAGTTTCTCCGTCTTATAGAATCAAAGGTGAACAGATCAGACAGTTCTCAAGTGACAATGCTGGAGTATGATCCCAAGTCTTGTGGCTCTAAAACTTGCGCGTTGAACTCCATTGCTCCACTGTTTTCAGAGAATTCGCTGGAGAGCATGTGAATGGAAATACAGTTTCCCTGTCTCAAACTTGGCTGTTGTGACCCCTCCAACAATTAGTTGTAATTAGCACATTATTCATGAGAAATAGTTGGAGGCAAATTGGTACCATGAGAGGTAGAAACTGGGAAGAAATGTACTTGTTTTCCTCTGGAAGGCAAACGTTTCTTCTACCGAGTGTGTGTGTGTGTGTGTGTGTGTGTGTGTGTGTGTGTTAATGTGTTAATGCCAAGAATGAAACACGGGGCTTCCCACGTATGAAGCAGGGGTTCTGTCATTGCATCACACTCTAGCCCCTTTTCCTTCCATTTTAGCTCAATATAATTTGCCTTACTCACCTTCATTACTATTTGAGGTCAACTTCAGGTCGAGATACACAATATTAACATTTGTAGGAAAAGGAATTCTTATCGCATACGTAAGATTTGCTCGTGAACATATTCGTAAAATATTGTGACGTCATTTCTCTATCTTTCTCACCCACCTCTCTCAAAAGCAATCCCAAATGTCTACTCAGTTCTTTTGGAGGGAAGGAAAACAAAGAGGCTCCATTTGGTTCATGATATGATTACAACACTCTAGGTGCCTGTCTAACATTATGTGGAGGGGTGTGTTCGGGTGCCATGCTTTTTCTTTCTCTATTTTTAAAGTTATACTTATCTCTGTGTGTGTGTGTGTGTGCGCGCGCGTGCACATGCACACTCTCATATAAATCAAGTTCCATTTGTAACATGTTATCATCTGCATTTTATGGAATATATTTAAAAGTAGGAGTGTGTGAAAACCATTTCTGGAAACAACACAAATAGAGAATGATAAGCAGGGACTTTGTCCTGGGTTCTGTGTTTTCGAGGACACGCATCTGACCTTCCTCTAACAGGGGAAGAAGAGACTCTGAAGGGCCAAGGAAGGATGTCTACCCAGAACCTGGGCCCTCTCCACCCTGCTCCTAGACCAAACAGAATAGGGTTATTTGGTTTGCTTCTTTTTCTCCAAATGAATCCAAACCATCTTCAAGGACCTGATTGTCACTCTTCTTCAGTTCCATCTTCTCAGAAGAACCAGTGGCACTGCCAGTGGAAGTGCCCCTTAGGCTGACCTGCAGTTTTGAATCTTCCACGTGAGGGCTGACTCATTTCCTTGACTGTGCACGAAGGCCCGCTGTGATAAGGGATGGAACCTTGTGTTAGGAAAAGACAGGTTACAGGTTCGGGACTCTCTCCATAGAGCCTGGTTCCATCCCCAGAATTCCAAAGATTACAAAAATTAAAATTCCATTTTGGCCTTCCAATTGATTCTGAATATATGTCTATCAAGTTAGAAAGGTGGGGCCTATTTTACTTACCCAAATGTTAGTTTTTCTGGGCAAAGCCTTTTTGTAGCCTCACGAAATTTAGGTGTATACTTGCTGTGCTAGTCGGGGCTCTCTAGAAGTACTGAAACTAAGAGAATGACCATGGATGCATGGGGCTTATTAGAGGGGCTTACCGGCTGTGGTCCAGCTAGCTCAACACTGCCTGTGTTGGAAGGGCTACAAATCCAGTAGCTGTTCAGTCCACAGGGCTGAGGAGCTCAGCTGGCTTTCAGTCTGTGCAGCAATCCTGAGGAAATGTTTCAGCAGCACGATAGACGAACTCAGCCAGAGGGCAAGCAGGCAGACAGCAAAATCGTCCTTCTTCCACATGCTCCTTAGGCTGCTAGCAAAAGGTGGGGCCCAGGTTTAAGGTTCTTCCGGTCTCAAATGATCCAATCAAGAAAAGAATTCTCAGACATGCCCGACTGCCTGGGTTTTAGTTGAGTGCAAATGTAGTCAAGGTGACAAATGTCCAAATGTAGTCAAGGTGACAACCCAGATCAGCAGCCACGTTTGCCTCCCCTTCAACCACCTAACGCAATCGCTTCTTTTGAGGAGCAGTTCAAATCCTCCCAGTTAGTCCAGATTGGCTTTCTTCTCGCTTTCTCTCGCGTCACTTTTCTTCCCAGCCTCTCTGGCCACGTCTAGTTGTGTGCTGTCTGTCTTCTCCGGGTGATTTTGACTGAAGAGCAAGATTCATTCATCTGCCTGCCTCTACGTGTCCTGCCCAAACCCCATAGCTAGAAATGCTAGGTGAGAATTTTCTCAGAGAAAAGAGAAATGAGAGATGGTTGTTTTCTTTTGCCATTGTTGGCATTGTTCTTTAATGGAAAATTCCCAACACCTTAGAGAACAGTTGAATAGGCTTCCAAAGGCGCTTCTCCTCCCTGCAGCAATGATGAACAATCTCATAGCCATCTTGGTTCGCCTTTATCGCTGGTTCTCAACTTGTGGGTCGCGACCCCTTTGGGATCGTATGTCAGATATTTTACCTAACGGTTCGCAACAGTAGCAAAATTACAGTTATGGAGTAGCAACAAAATAACATTATGATTGGTATCGCCATAGCATGAGGAACTGTATTAAGGGGTCGCCGCATTAGGAAGGTTGAGAAGCACTCACTGGCCTACATCCTCACTCTCCCCGACGCAGGCCCCACATGTCATATTATTTCACCTCTCAGCATTGGACTATGAAAGACAAGAGTTGGTGTATCATGGAGCTGATGCTATCAAGGCCAGCTGAGCTACAGCTCAAAAGTGACAAGGCCTGAGAAGAATTAACTCTGGCAGCTGCGAAGGCTTGCAGGACAGGGGCTGATGCAAGCTGGTAGCCTGTGTGCGAGCAGGGAAGGCAGCCTCTCTTCTTCCCACTGTGATTCCCCAGTGGCAGGGAGCTGGGGCAGCATGGGGCCCATGGCTGTGGCTTCTCACTAAGCTGCTCATCTTTCTTTGCTAACTTCAAACCCCGTACTTAGTGGTTTTAGACATCTTTGTGTCCATCCATACTGACTTGTCTTAATTCTGTCAAAGCCTTCTCCCTCTCCCCTGGAGCTGTCTGGGAATTCTGGTTCATTGTTGCTGGCCGTTTTTTACTTCCTTTGTCCTTAACTTGTTGAAATACGAAAGGGGTTGGACAGTGTCAGACAATATGGCCCCCGTCACGCCACATTTTACATTGAAATCATCTTTAAGGGCTTTGCTCCTTGACACAGATGGCCTCCATATCCTAGGAGATGGTCTTTTGGCACGAAAATGAAAAAGCTGTGCCCCCCTGGGAATCAAGAAACTTGGCGAGTTTATTCTGGCTCAAGTCAAAGGGACACATCATTGTCCTAGGGCCTGGCTTCTTAGTTTTACCTCCCAGAGCAAGCATTTTTGAGTCTTCATGTTAAATACATGTCTGAGTGTACATTCCTATTCTTGCTCAGTGGTGAGCCCTTATTCGTTCTAAAGCCGCTCCTTTGTCCTGGGACAGAAAGTGGCCTTTACCTTTAGTGCTGCACACGCAGACCCACCTTGCCTGAATCTCCTCCCCACTCCCCAAGGCCTATCCGAAAGTGGACGCATCCATCTTCTCAAAGGCTGCTGCGAATTGTTGCATTCCTGCCCAGACTGCTCTGCGACTGCCACCTCTTGGAAGCCTCACTTCCCAATTCTTTTTTTTTTTTTCCTGGACAGTAAGGCTGAGGCTGGGATCGCCTTCTTCACTGCGGCTTCTTCAGCAATTAATACCTCTCCCTAGCATAGCAGGGAGTGTCAGCAAAGGCGCCATCAGTCCTCCAGAGTCTTTTCCTGACTTGTTTTATACTTCAGTGATTCTTGGTGTGCTTAGATAGACACCACTGTGTCCATTCCGCTTGCTTTTATTGAAGGCCTAGTAACTCTTGATTTTCTGTCTCCCTTACGGGTTTCTGCACCTATGGGACCAGACCGACATTAGATGTTTGATTTTCCTGGAAAACACTACCTTTCCACCTTCTGCATACACTCCATAGGTCTCCTTCATAGCATATTATTAAATCTTAATCTATTCCCTGAGTTAAATGTGTCATGGTTATCCTATTCTCTTCCACTGCAATTCACAGAGGAATCCCAAATGGCGAACAAGCATTTGAAACCATCTTAACTCTCTGCATCGGTCTCTGTGTGTTCCTCCATGTCTGGCGACATCGCTCAGTAGTAGAGCACTAAGCTGCGCAAGGCCCAGGGTTCTATCCCCAGCAACACAAAATAAACACGTGTGCACAGCTCTGCTAGAAAAGAAGTATAGCCACCACGCCCATCCATAAAAGGATGACTCAATGAATTGTAGCGTATCTCTACAATGGAAAACTTCATGGCAGTGACTGGGACTGAACTAAAGCCACAACCGAATGCATCTCAAAAACCTACTATCAGGCTAGGAAGATGCCTCAATATGGTGCTGGCTGCATAAGCATAAGGACCTTAGTTCATGCACCAGACTTGGCACCATGCATCTGCATAATTCCCATGTAGGATGGAAGAGGCAGAGACAGGGAAATTCATGGAATGTGGATATCATCTTAGATTTCCATTGGCTGATGAAAAGGTACACACAATGGAATTTTACGCAACTATACAGAAAAATGAAATTATGGAATTCGGACATAGATAAATGGAAGTGGAAAAAGTCACACCAAATGAGGTAGCTCAGACCCGGAAAGACAAATGTCACATATCCTCTCTCATGTATAAGTCCGAGCTTCAAAACCTTAGAAATGTGTGATTAGCTTGGAATACCTACAGAAGCCAGGACACTTGAGAGGGACCAATGACACAGGAAAGAGACTTTCAGGAAGGGAGGATAGCAGGACACTGGTGGTATAAAAGGGGAAAGGGGGTTAACCAGCGGTGTAGGTTTAAGTAGGGAAGGGGATGGGAGAAGAAGGAAGAGAAGGGAGTGAAGGAAGGATAATTAACAGTAAGGACGTCTGAAAAGCCCTTAAGGAAAGCCTGCTATTTTAGAAGTTCCCACATACCCAGAGTTTAAGTGTAATTACCCTATCCTATACCGGGGGAAAATATGTTGGCACCGTGTTACAAATAAAAAGCCCAGTTTAAGTATGAGACCCCGCCCTTTGAGTTGTTAGTGGGGGGGGTGCCATAAACCCCTTTAAAGGGGGAATATTCTCAGTTATCTTCGCTGACTTTCTAATGTTGTAATCAAACACTAATGACCAAAAGCAGCTAGGGGAGGAAAGGGTTATTTCGGCCTACAGCTTACAGCTGCCCATGAAAAGGAATCAGGGCAGGAAGTCAAGGCAGGAGCTAGTGCAGACGCCATGGAGGAGAGCCTCTTCCTTCTTCCCGTGTTTCATTTAGCATGCTTTCTTGTGCGGCCCCGGATCACTTGTCCAGCACTGCCCACGGAGAGCTGGGCCCTCCCATGCCAAAAGTGCTCCCACAATGCAAACTCGCTTCCAGGCCAGTCTTTCTGGAGGCATTTCAGAAGCACCTCGACCTGGGGCTTCCTCTTCCCCAATTACCCTAGCTCACACCAAGCTGATTTTTAAAACAATTTAACCAGCATATCCACTGTTCCTGGTGATGCACCAGAACTTGATGGTAAGATCCTATTGCTGATCACATTCCACAAGTGAGTCAGGACATGGAGAAGTCAAAGCGATACTGATTTGGACATTTCTTCTTCACTAGCTCGCTTTTATGGTACTGGAAGATATTATACAGGCTTCTGAGGAAGAAAAGTTATCAAAAAGTCTTACCCAGGTGTGAGTCATGCAAGCTACAGTAATGAACATCCTGGCCAGATATGCCCATTGGTGCAAGTGTGGCATGAACGGGGTATCCAACCACTTGGGACTGTCCACTTCACAGGACAGAATCCTTTCCTGGTACTGTAAATTTGGCTGAGGAAACTTCATGACTAGGGAGATCATAGAACCTAGGGAAGAAGGTACTACTCTTGCTTTGCTAAATGGGCACACTGCTTTCTAATTGTTTATCTGTATACCCACAGATTAGTGCAGCTCTCAACTGTTATCAGAGACACTCCTTTTGCAGCAGTTAGCGAATGACACTAGAGGCTGGAGAGATGGCTCAGCGTTAAAAGCACTGCCTGCTCTTCCAAAGGTCCTGAGTTCAATTCCCAGCAACCACATGGTGGCTCACAACCATCTGTGATGAGATCCGGTGCCCTCTTGAGGAAGAGACCTGGTCAGTCATCCTCACCAAATTAAACCATGACACTCAATATGGACAAGTTCATGAATGATACTGGTACTCATAGTTGGTCAGAGTACAGAGACTCAGAGTGCTCAGCCCTGAATTGGGCATCTGTGGTTCCCTCTCCAGGAGCTTCAGGGAACTTTACAGAACATGGAACAAGAAGATCCTAAGAGCTAGAAGTTGGCAAGGACTGCTACAAAACACTCTCTTCTGGACGTGGCACGGCTATTGCACCCGTGAATTCACAGTGCCTTTGGTTTCCTATATACAAGATTAAGCCAGTCAAAAGTCTAGCACAGCTAGGCAGTGGTGGCACATGCCTTTCACCCCAGCACTTGGGAAGTAGAGGCAGGAGGATCTCAGTGAGTTCAAGGCCAGCCTGGTCTACAAAGCAACAACAGCCAGGAATGTTACACAGAAAAACCCTGTCTTGAAAAACAAAAACAAAACAAAACATAAAACTAAAATTCCAGCACAGATGGATGAGGGTTCACTAAGCCTTATCCCTAGCTGAGGAGCATTGGCAGTTGAAAGATGCAGGGGGCAGGAGCATCCCATTTTCTTTTGGGAAGTGGCCCCTAGTAGGTTTCCCATGCTCCAGTGGATAACTCTATACCCAACTACATCTGGGCAATCCTGAATGGCCTTGGTGGGTTATGAAAAGACATAAATTTGGGAGGAGACTGTGGCATGGGGGTCCTAATTGGAGAGCTAGGAGTAGATATGATGAAAATATGTGTATGTGTATATGGAATTCTCAAGTAACTAAATAGAAACTATTTAAAGTAAGAAGATGTTCTAAATGTAAGAGATGCTGTCCTCCCAGCATTGTTTGGGAAAGGTTGCAGTTCCCTAGTTCCGTGTTAAAACAAAAACAAAGACCCCAACACTTAGTAGCTTTCACCTGCTACCACTGAATTCACTTGAGGCTTTTCTCTAAGGCTTGGCTTCCTCAGGATGGGTCTTCTCCAGGTCTGGCGCGTGGTCCTCTGGGAGGCTGTTCAGTGGGCAGTACAGCTAGTAGGTAGCACCAGGCGTGGCTGAAATGTTGGCACAACTAGACTCTCTCAAGCAGTCACACATGGTCTTCTCACCCCTGTGGACGCCACCTGTCTCCTCTGTGTGTCCCACGTGATGCCTCAAAGCTCCCAAAAGCACCAAAACAAAAACAGGATGTTTAAACCTTAAGAAAGAAAGAAAAAAAAAAAAGAGGCCCCACTGAGAATGGATTCCTTCCTATCACAACCCAGTCTGTTGCCTGGATCCAATGCGAAAGTGCCCTTCTTTCCCAGCCCCACCACTCCAAACAGAGGTGCGCTTCCATTGTTGTCATCCTCACGCTAAACAGAAGTGCCCCGCTTTCATAGTCCCCTCCACCGAGGCAGAGAGTCCTTTCTGTTCTACCCCACGCTCAAAGCAGGGGTGCCTGTGTCGTAGCCCCACACCCTTTCTAGTCTAGCCCCACCACCATAAATACGGCTGCCTTGTATGTTAGTTCCCCAGAGCCAAACCAAAGATGCCTTCCCCTTTTCCAGTCTCGCCCTGGAAATAGAGGCGCCCCTCTGTTCTAGTCCCCCAATTCCAAACAGAAGTGATCTTCTTTTATAGTGCCCCCCGACCCAAAACAGAGATGCCCTTCTATTCTAGTGCCCTGTGTCACTTAGCGGAGGCTTAGACAGCACACATAGGCCGCTCCACTCTAGGTACTTTCTCTTCACACCACGGCTCATGTATAACCTCTCTTGATGCAGCCCATTCTTCTTTTTAAAACCTTTTATAAGATTGATTTATTTATTATATAGACAGTGTTCTGTCTGCGTATATACCTGCCCACCAGAAGAGGACTCCAGATCTCATTACAGATGGTTGTGAGTCACCATGCGGTTGCTGGGAATTGAACTCAGGACCTCTGGAAGAGCAGCTGGTGCTCTTAACCTCTGAAGCCATCCCTCCAGCCCCTGAATGCAGCCCTTTCAATCCCACACGTGTATTATATGACTCTCTGGGTATGGGGAACTGTGCTGTTTTCTGAAAACTTCTGAATGAATCCCAATTATTTGTATCCTTGGAGACTTAATAGTATATCTAGCAAGGAGGGGTAGAATCCATGTTTCTAGATATTAAACAAATGAGCTCAGAACGACAACAAGGCTAGGTGGCTGACCAAGAGCCACTGGCCTAGCAGGCTGAATACTTGATCAGAAGGAGGCATCTGGTTACCCTAACAAGGCATCATTTTTGTAAGAATTTAAAGCTGTTACCACTTTGTGGATGTTGTCACAGTGGTTAATACTGTCCACGTGACAGGATTTAGCGTTACCATGGAACTAAAGCTCTAAGCATGTCTGTGAGAAACAATTTAGTCCAGGTTAACTGAAGAGTCCCCCATTCAATCACCTAGGGGTCAGGACTGAATAAAGAAGAGGATGATGGCTGACTAGCATTCCTTTTCTCAACTTCGGACTCTGGGTGAAACGTGATCCACTGCCCCATGCTCCTCCCTCGTGACCTCCGCACCTGGATGGAACCGTGAAGCCGAAAACAACCCTTTCTTCCTTAACTTGCTTCCTCAGGTATCTTGTCACAGCAACATGAGAAGCACCGAATAAAATGATTTAGGTACAAGGGGCCTGAGAGCTGGCTCAGAGCTTAAGAGACTAGCTGCTCTTTCCGAGGTCCTGAGTTCAGTTCCTGGCAACCACATGGTGGCTCCCAACCATCTTTAAGATCTAGTACCCTCTTCTAGTGAGCAGGCATACATTCAGACAGAACACTGTATACATAAGAAGTGAATCTCAAAAAAATATCTAGGTACATTCTTAGTATTTATATTTACATTGTTATGTATCTAGTGTTTAAATTTATGTATAAGACCTTTGTCCTGTGGGCTGGAGAGATGGCTTAGCAGTTAAGAGCACTGACTGCTCTTCCAGAGGGCCCAGGGTTTGATTCCCACCACCCATATGGCAGCTTCCGGCTGTCTGTAATCCCAGTTCCAAGGGCCTGGCAGCCATGGCAAAAATACAAAGGCATATAAGATAAAAATAAATAAATTTGAAGGAAAAAAAGACCTTTGTCCTGTAAGACCTAGAGCCACTTGCCTTATTCATAATAATCGTCAATGATATGTTCACTTACTTTTTGAGCAAAGATTCTTTAATTAGATTTTGCAAATACACTGGAGAATCATGCGATATTGCCTGCATTGGATACAATGTTGTGGGATATTCATCAAAGAAGGCTGCTTGGGTATGGGTTTAAGCCAATAGAAAGTCTTTATTAGCTGCCTGGTGACTAGACTGGGGGCTGGGTGCTCGAGATGCAGTGTAGCCCTGAACCTTGCACACACACACACACACACACACACACACACACGTGTTCTGGGTTGGCATACTTCAGTTAACAAGAACAGTTAGCCAGAAGCAGAAGTACAGAAGCCAAAAGGAAAGAGACTTTCCCAGAACTGTGGACTTTGATGGATTAGTTGTTTGTTTTTATTTTTGTCAGGTGGTGGTGTCTGTGTGCTGAGTTTTACAGCCTGAATGGCACTTCCATCATGGAGTCAGTTGTGCTAAGGTCTGGGGCCCTGTTACACAATTCTGCACACTACTGTGTAACTGGACCTGTGGTAGCAGAACCTTTCATCTCACCTTTGTTGTTTACTATGACCCTTGCATTGTCTTCAAAATAAAGACACACCCCGTCTTTTCTTCAATGTGACATTCATTGTTGAATTACCCCTGCAGGAAGCACCTTTTTTTTCTCACCTCTTGCATGCTTTATTTATTTATTTTATGTACTAACCACAGTTTTCCCTCCCTCCTTTCCTCTTGTTCCCCCTACCCGCACCTCCCTTCTACCCTGGCCCACATTCATTCCTCCAGCTCCATTCAGAAGGGGTAAGGCCTCCAATGAGAAGCAACAAAGCAAGGCATTTATCAAGCTGAGGCAGAACCAAGCTTTGCCCCCCAACCCACCCCCACCCCCACCCCCACGCATCAAGGCTGAACAAGGCATCCCACCATAGGGAATAGGTTCCAAAGAGCCAGCTCATGCATTGGAACAGCTCCTACTCCCACTTGCATGCCTTTCTTTTTTTAATTTTACTTATTTTTTACATAACAATCCCAATTTCCCCCTCCCTCCTCTCTTTCCACTCCCTCCTTCTCCCCACCCCACCTTACCCCCATCCACTCCTCAGAGAAGTTAAGGCCTCCCCTGGGGAGTCAACTAAGTCTGACCCACCACCTCCTTTAGGCAGGTCAAAGGTCGTTCCCTCCACTCGGCTTCTCCTGCATGCCTAGTCTGAGTAAGGTATCTCTCCATAGAGAATGGGCTACACAAAGTCACTTCATGCATCAGAGTTAGATCCTGGCATACTGCCCAAGCCACTCCATCGTCATATATATTCCGAGGGTCTAGTTCACTCCTATCATTCCTATGCAGGATCCCCAGTTGTCAGTCAAGAGTCAGTGATCTCCCACTAGTTTGGGTCAATTGATTCTATGGGTTTCCCCATCATAGTCTTGACCCCTTTGGTCATATTATTGCTTCTCCCTCTCTTCGATTGGAGCTTGGCCCAGTGGTTAATTGTGAATCTCTGCATCTGCTTCCATCTGTTTCTCAAAGAGGGTTCAAGCTTCTCTGGGGTTGTGGATTATAGGCTGGTTATCCTTTGCTTTATGTCTGGTATTCACTTATGAGTGAGTACATACTGTGTTTGTCTTTCTGGGTCTGGGTTACCTCACTCAAGATGGTTTATTCTTTATCCATTCCTCAGCTGAAGGGCAGCTAGGTTGTTTCCAGGTTCTGGCTATTATGAATAATGTTGCTATGAACCCAGTTGAGCAAACGTCCTTGCGGTGTGATTTTGCCTCTTTTGAGTGTATGCCCGAAAGTGGTATTGCTGGGTCTTGAGGTAGATTGATTCCTAATTTTCTGAGAAATTGTCATACTGATTTCTACAGCAGCTTCACAAGTTTGCACTCCCACTAGCAAAGGAGGAGTGTTCCCCTTATTCCACATCCTCTCTAGCATAAGTTGTCATCAGTGATTTTTATCTTAGCTATCAGGACTGGTATAAGATGGTATCTAGAGTCGTTTTGATTTGCATTTCCCTGATGACTAAAGATGTTGAGCAATTTCTTAAGTGTTGTTCCGTCATTTGAGATTCCTCTGTTCAGAACTATACCCCATTTTTTAATTAGATTATTTGGTAGTTTGATGTCTAGTTTCTTGAGTTCTTTGTATATTTTGGAGGTCACCCCTCTGTCCAATGTGGGGTTGATAAAGATCTTTTCCCATTCTGTAGGCAGCCATTTTGTCTTATTGACCGTGTCCGTTGCTTTACAGAAGCCTCTCAATTTCAGGAGGTCCCATTTATTAATTGTTACTTTCAGAGTCTATGCTACTGGTGATATATTTAGGAAGTGGTCTCCAATGTGTTCTAGAGTACTTCCCACTTTTTCTTCTATGAGGTTCAGTGTGGTTGGCTTTATATTGAGGTCTTTGATCCATTTGGACTTGAGTTTTGTGCATGGATCTATTGGCATTCTTCTACTTGTTGATATCCAGTTATGCCAGCACCATTTCTTGAAGATGTTTTCTTATTTCTATTTTATATTTTTGGCTTCTTTGTGAAACAATGACATTTTGTTTTTGTTTTTCAAGACAGAGTTTCTCTATGTGACAGCCTCAGTTATCCTGGAACTGTATAGACCAGCTTGGCTTTGAACTCAGAGATAGGCCTGCCTCTGCCTCCTGAGAGCTAGGATTAAAGTGTGTACGAGCATGCCTTTCTTAACTGTGGCCATCACCGGTCACCCACACCAGCAGTGGAAAGTTTGTTCAGGTGTGCCTTGATTCCCCTCGCAGACAGGATATACAAAGTTTTGGCTTCTGTATTGTCACCATGCTTGATCACAGCTTCTGCCAGAAGGCCCAAGGAAATCTGGAATTTTACTCAAGAAGATGTACTAAGTCCTTGCTTGGACGTTTTGAGCTCTCAGAGAGTAGACACACTTCCTGGTTGGATTTTTGTGAGTACTGGGCTTGAACTGCGGGCCTGGAGTGTGCTAGGCAAGCACTCTCCCACTGTGCTACTTCACTCCCAGCCCCTTGTTCACTTGTCAGTGACCTCCCCTGCGACTGTTGCATGTCTAGGAAATGCTACTTTACCACGCATGACACATACAACGCTACTTTAGAAAAAATACCCAGGGGCTGGAGAGATGGCTCAGTGGTTAAGAGCACTGGCTGCTCTTCCAGAGGTCCCGAGTTCAATTCCCAGTAACCACATGGTGGC
>JAQHUG010000289.1:1984767-2009952 GCA_028555095.1 Dicrostonyx torquatus
CTGGAACTAGCTCTTGTAGACCAGGCTGGTCTCAAACTCACAAAGATCCACCTGCCTCTGCCTCCCAAGTGCTGGGATTAAAGGCGTGCAACCACCACCGCCTGGCTCACACCTTATTTTTCTAACAAATTTCTCGGTGTCAGACTGCCCTATTGCCTACTGACTATTTCTTGCAGTCTCTACCTCCTTTTTACTAGACTGTGCCTTTTGTTTTGTTTTGAGTCATTTGGCCTAGAGCAAGAGATATACTAGAAGGTGACCTTGAACACCTGATCTTCCAGTCCCAATCTCTATCCCAAGGGTTGGAATAGCCACCACGCTGTGAGGAACTCCTGCTTTGTAGAAGTATTAGGTGTGAACCCAGCAACCGCCAAATGCTACCCAGTGTCACCCTGTAGCTCAGGAATGGACAGCCACTTACAACAACCAAAGCCCCAAAGGGTTGGATTTGAATTACAAGGTGCCTAGAGCTAGAGCTAACTCTTGCACTTACAGCAGGGCCCCTGAAGCCTGCTGAAGTGCCACAGGCTTGGCAATTCAAAGGCCGCCCCTGGGAAGACTGGGAACTTCCCAGAGAGGTCTTCCAGCACAGACTACCAAACTCATACCCACCACTGTGGTCCAAGAAGGATCCCTCAAATTCTTCCTTAGCGCGCCAGAATCAGCTAGTTTTAAAAGTGCTCTGTCCTTGACAACATTGGAAGCATTTTAGCCTCTGATTCTGATGTTTGCTAATGAGGAGATAAGAGATTCTTATTATGCCTGTCATAAAGGGAAGGAAAGCCAGGAGTGGGCTAGTATAGCAGCAGGCTAGCTAACTTGGGCTATATTTTGAGTTCCAGGCCAGACTAGGCTACAGAGTGAGATCCCGTTTCAAATAACAAGAAGAAAGCACAGAGGGGTGACTTTTTTTGCACCCAAGTGTCGCTGTTGGACAGTGGCGGTCTAGACATTACTCTAGATCTCCTACCTCATGACAAGTATTTGCTGAAGCCAGATTCATTGGGCCCTGTGTTGTCCACTCAAAGCCTCTCTAATTTTGGGGCTCCTGTTCCAGCCTAGGGATAGGAAGACCAGCTAAGGAATAAACATCATACCACGACCAACTTTGGTGGGAGATGATTCTGAACTCTGAAATGCAGGTGACTTCAAGCCAGTGCCTCAGTTTCCCCATATGTAAATTATTGTGGAGGGGATTTATTGAGATGATTTACATTCAGCGCCTGGTAATGGATGTTAAATGAAAATCTGTTCTTGTTTTCCATGAGTTCCCTGTTCACCTGGATGTGGAGGGAGAAGCCAGGTGGGGAGGGGACTGGGAGCAGATATTAATGAGGAACAACTAGTCGAACAGGGACGTTTTCAAAAGTTACAAGCACAAAGGTCCAAAGGGTCAGTCCCTGCATTAGACAAACAGAACTAAGTGAACGTATGGCTTTTTGAGGGCCCGACTTTGAAGATCTAGATTGGGGGCGGGAAAGGGGCGTGCCAGAGGCCCTTCGGGGTCAGATAGTCTTCTGTGCACAGCGCCGGTTAGTCCAAGCTTGCTAGTCCCAGATCCTCGACCCCAAAGAGGGCAAGGGCCACGTTCCTCCCACTCGCCTTTTGGTCTATGGCTGTAGAGGACAGCGCGAAGGAGGAGAAAACGAACCACAAAGGCACAAGCGACAAAATAGCATAGTGGCGAGCAGCAAAAGCAAGCTCAAGCCCTGCATCAGGCACGAGGCGCTCCAGGAGGAGCTTAGGGAGCTCTGGAATCCTCACCTTTCGCCTTGCTCGGGCAGGCGGAGCAAAGAGACTACACTAGAGGCACGATTCCACCGGGTGCGAAAGAAGCTGTATGTGTCCGGTGATCTTCGGCCATGCAGTTTCACGACTACTCGGCAGTCTCAGCCACACGCGAGAGGGCAAGTGCAGCCCGGGCGCAGCATCTGCTGCTCCCCATTAAATATGCAGCCGCTAAACTACCTGGATTGTGCTTCTTGGAAAGAGCTTGGACCACCGAAATTTTTAATGATAATTCCCAAACATTTAACACCCTTGGCTTTTTTGTTCGTTTTGTTCTGTTTTTTGAAGAGACAATCTGAGAACAAAGCCGCCCACTCCAGGGTGGGGAGAGGGGCATGTACCACTCCTTTTAAGTTAAAGACCTAGGAAAGCCAGGCAAAGGGCCGCTAAGCCCCTACACCTTACCTTCCACCCCTGTTGGCTGCAGAGAGGCCAGCTGGCCTTCTAGGAATCACTAAGCTCAGGAATTGGAGGATGAAGAGGGGGGAGTGCGCGGGAGTCTATTTCACAGAGACGTTGTGCATCTCCCATGGATGCTGTGTAAAAACTTCCCTCGTGAGCAGGACTCTGGAGACACGGGAGAAAAGGTCTGTTTAGAAAACAGACCCAAAGGAAGTTTTTAGACGAAAGTGTGGAGCGGGTGCTAGGGGAAAGGCAAGTGTCTATTCGTTTGTCCAGGAAACAGAGGACAAGCCTGTGTCTATGGCAACAGACCAAGTACTGTGCTAAAGCCCTAGAAGGACCTCTTTTGTTTGTTTCTTTGTTTTTACAAAAAGGAAACTGACCTGAAAGGGGGTCAAAATTGACCCAACATGCAAGTCATCTGGACGGAGCACAGCTAAGACCAGAAGGTGGTATCTAGTTTCCCATTTCAATGATAAATGATAGACGGCATATACCCAAGACCCATGTCTTTCCCATACCCACCGACTCCCAGAAGAGAGCTAGATCAAAAGAACCAGAACCATAGCCACCTCATTTGTCTAGGCAGTAGGAAATACTGAATCCGCTGGGCCTCCAACTTTCATTGTCAAATTCTCCCCCTAGAATTGGTCTGAGAGCCATGGGCTCCCAGGCAGCGGTGTGGTCTTTGCAAAGCCGGGACAGTGTTACTGCCTCGCCAAAATTCTGATGGCTGCCATTCTGAGTTCTAGATTTCTTTCGGCTTGGTTCTGGAATCCTCAGGCCAGGCAGACTACCAAACTGTATGGAGAGCAGGGGAAGGGAGTGCACTCCAGCTTAGTCACTGCTGGAGGCTGATGCTGAGGTCAAGTCCACCACTGATGCTTCTTTGTGTTCTTCTGCCAGAGTTTGTCACCACAACTTCCCAGGACCCAGTACTTGTGACGTGTGTGTGTGTGTGTGTGTGTGTGTGTGCAACCCCCCTACTAAAGCTTTGCACCTCACTTGAACTGCTCACACCTGACCAGGATGCTCACACCTGACCAGGACGCTCACACCTGGGTGTCTTTGCTCTGAGAAGGATAATGAGTTTGCTAGAGACAGGGAATTCTCATATCAAAAGAATCCAGTATTTTTAGGAATTTGTGTGTGTGTGTGTGTGTGTGTGTGTGTTGGGGGAATATTGTTACTTCATATATTCCACAAATTCACTGGCTCCTCCATTGCTTCCAACACTTCAGAAATTTCCTTATATTCTGTCACTCACAACTAGTGACAGCATAATCCCAGCTCCTGCCTATGTGCTAAACCGAGCCAGAAGAAAGCCCTTCCTGCCTATCTGCTACACAGGATCCTGGGCTTCCATTTTGCTTGCTCGGGGAGCCACTGTCAGGCTTGCAGAGTTCACCAAAAGCGGTAGGAACAAAACAAAGACAAAAACAACAAAACACCATTTGTACCCCAAAGCTGTGAAACCAGTTTCCTAGACTATTCCCTCATAGCAGCAAGTCTCAGCTGCAACAGGCAACAACTTTCCTATCTTTCCTGTCTTCTAGCCCCACCCCCCACGCCTACCCCACCCCCCACCGCGCTCTTCACAAGGACCTCAGTTACCAATCAGCAAGGCCTGCTCTTCACTGGTAGCCCGTGGGAGATCTGGAGCAGCGTTACCCGGGAGCCAAGGAAGAAATGTCAGGGTTGGGCTACAGTTCCAGGTAGCCCACTTCCCAAGTAGCTTGTAGACCCAGGAGGTTTCGTGTAGCTGTCACAGAGAATATTTCTAGAGAAGGAATAGGAACAAGAATCAAGATCTCTTCCAATGAGTGACATCCGGGGGGAGGGGGGGAGTTGAGCAAATTTTCTCGGGAGGAGGGTTGAGCACTCCTTTCTGTTTGCTCTGTTCCCGGAAGCCCCAGAGTCTAAGGCAACAATTAAGTCCTTCTGGGAATGCTTATGCTGGTGTTGCGGGTGACGATGAGGGAGAGAACGCGACTTCGGTGGCCAGAGGGTGCTAATAATCTGAGTAAGGGATGTGTGTTTGTGTGTATGAGCGGAACACGTTAAGAGACTAACCCAGAGGCAGGGTGGATGGATGAGTTACGCTGGGTGATATTTGAGTACATAATTTGGTTTGTTTTATAAATGCATAACCCTCACTCACACAGCTTTCACCAGAACACTTGCTGGAGATCTGCACTCTCCTTCAAGTTCTCTCCTGAGTCAGAAAACCCTGATGAGGAGCAAAAGCTTCCACAATTCCTCAGCAGTATTCTTCCCCCACTCCCGAGCTGACTAAACTGTGGCAAAGGAAAGAATCTATGGAATTCTGGGTCTAACGATGGCCTTCCCCTAGCCTAGTCTCCAAGAAGAAGCAGGACTAGACTCTTTCTCTCATAGGTTCTTCGTGGCATCTATTACTGACTTATTCTTGACCACTCAAAGGCAGCTGCCCTTTGGCTCAGCGTTCCACTAAGCTGGTAAGAGTCTCTGCAGGAGAAATGTAGTTTTAGTCTTACCTGTTGGACTCCGGCAGGGATTCTGGCTCAGGACACATTGAAAACTACTAGGGGTCTAGGTCATTTTGTAGCAGTCCCACTGGGACTCAGATGGCTTTCAGGAAGCCTAGGGAGGTCCCTTTATACTTTGGGCATGATGGAGCAGGAAGAGATGTAGGAAGAGAGGAGATGCTTGCTTGCAACGAAAATCCTAACACACGCCCAGGAAAAATGAGATTGATACCTCTGGACGACCTTCTGGTCCACCGCACAGCTCTGGAGACAGGCATCATTAAATGCGCCTTAGGGGCCATGGCTCCAGAGTTTAAGGTGTGTGGCACGGTTACTTGGGATCTTGCCTTCCCAGGCACACCAGTCAAGAGGACGACTATGGAGTCTAGCCCTCAGAAGCCCTCAAGGGCCAGGTGAAGGCGATCTCAAAAGCTTTGCCATGCCAGGCCCGCAGCACTGACCCTGGTTGACGTCGGGATTACCACGCGAAGTGACTGCCACGTGAGAAAGTCTGTGAGGCGCATAATGCGCGACACCTCGTTAGGGCCAGGCGGGCACTCGGGGAGCTAGGCCTGCACCATCCGCGGCCCCATCATTCATTTCCCTGGACGTGCTGGTAAAAATGCATCAAAACAGGCTGCGGATCGCGGTATAAAAGCACAGCGGGATGAGCTGCTTTCCAAAAAGGATCTCAGTGATTGGACCGAGCTCGGCGTGATTGACAAGAGCTTAGTTTGGTAAAGGGAAGACACGCAAGCTTTCACAGCGGGATCTCTTTTCTAAAATATATCACACTAGCCTTTGAAAAGCGCCGCACACTATAAGGAAATAGCGTTTCACGGCTCGCTTTATGGTGCGATGACATTTCTTTAAAACACAGAGAAGATCAAAAAAAGAGAGAGAGAGAAATAAAATGTGTTGCAAACACAATGTTTTAATTAGTTTATTCTGCGCGTTGCTTTTATCTGACGTATACATTGCGGGTTCCCCTTTTAATTAAACAGCCCCTCTTGAGCGGCGGCGGGCTAGGAAGAGAGGAGAGGCGCTGCGCCCCTTCGTCCCCTTTGGGAAAAACGGAAAGGCTAGATGGCCTCAGAGCCCAGCTCACAGGCCCCTGTGCCCTCCCGACAGGGACAGGCCGACCGCGGCTCTGGGCTTCCAGAAGCTCTAGGACCGGAGCGCCCCACAGAGGCGGAAAAGAGGGAGGGGAAGAGGAGAAAAAGCGGAGGAGGTGCCCCACAGGGAGCCGAATGGAAGGAAAGCCGTCCAAGTAGTTTGGGCTTGGCGCCAGCCTCCAAGCCCTTTCCTCCCACCCCTTGTCATCATCAGCAGACGCGCTCATCTCCAGGCCCTCTCTCCTCTCCTGGGTGCGAGGCCGCGCGGCAGTGATCGGGATGGGCTCCGCGGGTACCTAACCCCTCTCTAATTTTTGCACTCGGATCTGCCACTTCTTCACCCTCCCTGGATCCCAAAGTAGCTGATCTTCTGATTCCTGTCCAACCGGAAGAGGAGACCCGGCAAGCACCAGCTTCCTGAAAGCGCGGGAGCCCCAGGCACTGTCCTAAGAGGGCGCCCCCCCCACACCCCGCGCCCCAGAAAGGCTCCGCAGAACCTACCGTTTTGGGGGGGGGGGAACCGTCGTGGACCCAACAAGGCCTGTCCTTACATACACGTACTCAAAACTCTTTTCCTTGTTGTTTTTGTTTGTTTTGCTTTGGAAGAGGGGGCTGGTGTTTGCTTGTTTTTGTTTTTGGCAGGTCCTTACTCTGTAGCTCAGGGTATATTTGAACTGGGCTGGCCTCCACCTCGCCAGTTTCCTGTCTTAGCGTCCTGAGTGCTACGGTTACAGGTGTGAGCCACCACTCCATTTTACAGGCGTGCTTCTGAAGACGCGCCTCAGATTTCAGTTTCACTAATAAAAATTCCGCCCCGCCTTCCACCTTCCACACTCAGACCCTGGCGTCCTTGCTTCAATCCTGTCCGATGCCAAACCTCAAAGCGCTCTCAATACTTGTGGCTCTGGCCTGGAGTGTGTTGGTTTGTCATTTTTGTTGCTGATAGCTAAACATTCAAAATAGCCCAAGAAGTCAGGTAAGACCGGGAGGAAGTTGAGCGACACATATTGGAGCTTCCTAAACAAATTCCAGGCACAAACTAGTAAATCAGTGATTTCCGGTAAGCTGTCCTCTGCAGCCCAAAAGGGACTGGGATTGAAAGGGGCTGCCTGAAGGCTTCCAGCATGGAGGTGAGGAGATTGGAATGGGGTGAGGATAGCTAGCTCATGGGTGGAGTGCTTTTCTTTATCTTTTCCTCAGAGGAGAAGTTCCTTCCGATTGAGTTTCTCCCCAGACGTGGACAGAAAGAGTGCTTTCTGTAAGCCGCAAATGACTGCCAGTGAGGTCTGCAATGTTGCCTTTCTTGGAAAAGGGAAAGGCTCATCAATTTTTCCATCACATTTCTTTTCATATTTGCATTTGGGTAAATGTCTGAACTTTCTGTTCTTTAAGATCAAGGACACCGTTCCTACTTGTGCAGCCTTTCCCATGTAAGTAATAGATAGGACTGCTGAATGGACGTTCTAAAAATCAAGTGCAAAGAGCACTCGGGGAGAGCTAACTATTCCTTTAGGGTGTGGCTTCTACGAATTGGGGAAAACCTCACGTTGCTGACTGTATGCATACTATACTTTCTCCATTGTGCTATCAGGGGGCTCTTCCTGTCACTAAGTTATTTGCTGTCCACCTACATTATAATAACAATGAATGGAAATGAACTGATGTGTGTCTGGACAAAGTGGAGCCGAGGAATCTCCCTGAGCAGTTTGCTTCTTAAGTCATCTGCGCATTGCATTCAAAATAGCAACCTGAATCCAATAGAGCTGCAGAACGACAGTAGAACTTACATAGGGATCGATGGAGCTCCAAAGCCTCTTTCATGGCTACCCTTGTGTGTGTTGTGTGTGTGTGTGTGTGTGTGTGGCGTTCTGGAACTGAAGAATTTAAAAGAATAACAATAAGCCTCAAATTGCCGTCAGGTGATCTTTCCATTTGTTTCAAAAGGCCCAGAAAGTAAGGAATACGAAATTCAATCCTTAAAGACTATATGCTGCAGAAATAGACAGCAGTAAAATATTAATGAAAGAAGTTTCTCCCCAAGTTTTAAGAAAACAAAACAAAAACATGAACTCCAGCTGATTATTTTTAACTCCCCAAATGCAGTCTTCCCATTTGAATGTTTGTCCCAACAAGCATCAAAACTCAACTGGATTGAAAAAGACAGAAGAAAAAGAATCTGTTTAAAATTTACCCTCAAACTTGTAAGTGATCTCCACAGCACTTAACACAAAGCCTAGCATTTGTTTTCAGGGTGCTAAACTGTTTTGCTGAATTATGTGCATGACTAGTGCCTGGGAGCATCATTTAATCTTACTCTCTCATGGTACTTCAGAATATCTTAAATAGAGCATAAAAGTTATAAATATTCTGATGAGCCAAATATTGCTTCTATCAATAAAAGAAGTTTTTCTAGGAAACCAAAGAATCCCTCTTACCCTTTGACCCCTCCTGTCTCAAAGACATGCCTTTAAAACTGGAGCCAAGCTGCAATACCTAGCCACCTCTGTTCCTTTCAATTGTCTAGAAACCGCGTGGCATAACGTTGCCTTCCCTGAAACATGAGATGTATGTATGTAATGCTAGGGCAGAAAGAGGAACAACCAAGTGAGTAAATGTCACTACGGAGCAATTGCAAGTAACACCCCTGTCTCCTCTTTTCTTCTAAGGCCTCCTAGGAGTGGAGCTGCTGGGATGAAGATAACTTCCTTGTTCTTCAGGTAGCCCCTTCTGTCACAATCCTCCAGGAGAAATCTTGTTTCCACAGCTAAAGCATAGCCCTTCCTTTCAAAATAACTGCGCCCACCTCTAGGAGCAAAGAATTTCTATCAGAATTCCTTGATTTCATCCCCTTTTGATGATGGCCGGGGAATATTTCTGAAGAGTTGGAAGAGTGAGACAGAAGTTGAAGAATTGCTGGGCAGTGGTGGTGCACGCCTTTAGTCCCAGCACTCAGGAGGCAGAGGCAGGCGGATCTCTGTGAGTTCGAGACCAGCCTGGTCTACAAGAGCTAGTTCCAGGACAGGCTCCAAAGCCACAGAGAAACCCTGTCTCGAAAAACCAAAAAAAAAAAAAAAAGAAAGAAAAGAAGTTGAAGAATTTCCTACATGGGACATCTGTTGGACCAAGGGAACAGAAAGGGACAGAAATGGAGAATGGAGAATTTCAGGATTGCCAGCAGAATACCCCCAATTTAGAGCAATGGAAAGCTGGGAGATAATGCCAGGGCCAAGAAGACAGGCCTGGAACATCTGTGGGAGCAATGAGACCCCCTGGTAGTTGCCTGTGGTAGGATGATCTCACGCTCCAATTAACAAAGTGCTTAAAAAAAACAGTTCCCTGGCACCCCTCCCTAGACAGTAAGTAGGCAGTCTAGGGTGCATATAGCTATCTCTTTATTTAAAATTTCGAAGGTTATTCCAGCCCGAAGCCAGGAGTTTCAACCTGGATCCAACCTACTGCTTTTAGAGCAGAAACCCAGAATCCCTTTCCTTCTCAAATTAGTGGTGGGGGAGGAAGAGTGTCAAATTTAGCCAAGAAAGCTAGACGCTCAATATTAATCTCCAGTTGAGACCCGTACAGATAATGTGGGACCTAGTGTGTAAGTGGGTCCATTAAGGCCATGGATACTCCTCCCCTCCTAGGGAGCAAATTACAAACTTCTGTGCATATCTGCCACACCAGTTATACGCTGTATAAAACCACCAAGAACTCAGTCTGTTTCAGTAGGCGGCGGAGAGTCTCTTGGCTCCAAACCCTTTAGAGGTTAAAACCACTTCAGGAGGATGGAAGACAGGAAGATTTTTTTCTAAAGTGGAGAAAGGGTATTTAAGTGATAAGATGAAGGATTTTCCAGAATATTTAAAGGCCTTTAAGCTGCCCTTGGTCCTCAGAAGAACTTGACCTTTAGCCCTGAGCAAACAGTGCATACTGAAGTGTGTGCAAGGGGGTGGGGAAGACAGGGCTGGACAGAGAGCTCGGACTCAGGAATTTCACTTTTTCACCCATCTTGGAGGCATCCAGGACTTTCTCACTAAAACCAGGCCTTTCCGCTTCTCTATGAATCTGAGATAAGTGGAGGGGGTGGGGAGCCTGGCACAGAGAATGCAGAGGGCCAAGTGGGCATCGAACTCGGATCTTGATAGACAGAGGGAAGGAATGCTTGGACACACACAGTCAGAGCCAACAGGGAAAGAGGTTCAGGTAAATGTGACAGGGTGACAAAAGGAGCAAGGCAATGCTCTGCACCGAGTCTCAAAATCCCTCTATGTCTACATGGTATCTGGTGGGTAGGGACAAGGCAAGGGCAAGGAACAGTGATCAGACCCCCTGCCCACCTGAAGCACGATGATGCCTGTGGTTTTAGAAAGGAAAGAACATGCTGAGCCATTTAGGAATTTCCTACCATCTCTTTTTAGACATTCAAGCTTCTCTGTCTCCAAGATGACTTTTCCACAATTACCACCTTTGGAAAGACCTTAGGTACCGGATGTTTCTTTTTTTTTTTTTCTACACCCACTTTCCCATGTGGCACATGGATAAGCTACATTTATGTAAGCTCCTTGATATGACAGTTTATCCCATCCACATCATACTCCCGAAAGCAGGATTGCCAAGGAAGATACAAGATGTACACTCAAAGAATGGAGAAGACTTTAGAACATAGCTCGCCGTGTATATAGGGAGGAAAAGAGAAAAAACATTCATTTTTCATATATGTCTCTCCAATTTGGGGGCTCTTCATGAGTTGAGTGGCTCCCTGAGTCGGGAGGAAGTCTTTGCCAGGTTAGTCTACCCTTGAAAAGAGAAGCATAATGTAACAAATTAAGAGGACAAGTATTAGCCTAGCGAAGAGGAGAGAGGCATACCTAAGGAAAAATGAAAAAAGGAGGTCAGCGGCAATGAAAGAAGGAGGGAGGGAGAGAGCTCCAAAAGAGGAAGACGATGGGGAAGTAGTTCAGAAGCCAGATTTTTGGAACTATCCTGAAATCATTAAAGCAAGCTACTTGATTATTATTTTCAGAATTAGACGGTAGAGCCCAGGGTCTAGAGTATGCTAAACATCCAGTCTACCAGTAAGCTATACGTTAGCCCATCCCATCTTCACAGCTTGAAGACAGGAAGTGCAAGAAGTCTACTGACTAAAGGCATTTGTCTAGGGCAGAAAGGGAGGGAGGGAGTGGTTCTGTGAGAGAGGGTTATGGTGCACACTTCAAGTCCTGATCTATGAGGGCATAATTGAGTTGAGCAGAAGCAAGGTACTGACCTCTGTGTTTCTGAAGGCCCCTTGGGCCTAGGGAATGGAGGTCACTTCCCTCTGGCTTCCTGAAGGCGAGTGTTCAGCAGCCTGGCTTGGATTCACATGCCTTGGTTTGGTTGGTGGCTGTGGTTGCCCCTCAGGGTTCAGTCACGCAGAAAGGGTCAATAAACTATGTATCTCCAGCCAAAGAAGAGAGACAATAAAACCACCCTCAGGGTCAGAGGTCACCTAGTCACTGATTGAGATATTCACAATTCTTTTTCCTCATTTCTCTCACTCATTTCATCCCTTCTTTCCTCTCCACAGCCCCCCTCCTTTGACTACTTTTCACAGTTTGCCAAAGCCAGAGTGATCCTCACAACTAATTGAGGTGGTTAGCAGGGGGAAAAATCATATCTAGTACCAAATGCATCTTGAAAATGAGGGGCATGTGTAAAACCTAAGAGAAGATGGACTTTTCTCTGAGACTAAGTCATTTCCTAGCACAGGAGTGAGCAGGCCTTTCCTATAAAAGGCCAAATAGAAGATGTTTTAAGTCTTCCAGGCCACCTGCAGTCTCTGTAGCATAATCTCCTCTCACTCCTCTTCCTTTTCTACTTCTAGCCCTTTAAAGGTGATTTAAGGACCATTCCTGGCTCCTGAGGCATTAGAACACAACAGGCCAGAGTCAGCTAGGCCTTGCAGGTTACAATTCACCATTCAAGTGCAAACCAGATACCTAATTCTCCTGACTCTGTGTGGTTTAGAGGTAGGGGTGAGAGAGGAAAGGGAGGTCCTGTGCTTTGTTTTAATATCAAAGTCGATACCTCCTATCCCCTCGCTGGGAGAGGACTAGATAAATGACCAAATGTCCCTCCTGAACTGTGGAAAGTCCCTCTGAGATCTGAGGAAGAATTTTTAAGGGGGTCAAGAATCTATGCTCTCAACTTCGAGAGAAGAAAAGAAAACCAAGGAAATAACAACCTCCGCCCATAGTGAGGAGGAGGCTGGAAGTGTTGGACTAGACCTGAATTGGGGGAAATGGGTGCTCTAGACCTAAGCGCCAAGGATGAGAGCCACTGCTAGAAACCCCACTGGGCTCCAGAAATAGCTTTCCTGTTATTTAAGGGGGAAGATTTAGTCTCAAAACAGAAATGAATGAACAAATACGGCACGAGAGTCTAAGGCTTCTTTACTTGTCTGAGAACTGAGATAATCTACATTTTAGAATTAACTGAGCTTAGTGATAACCTTGGTGTTCAGGGTAACTGCACGTTAATGTGTTCTATAATGCTAGGCAAGCTTGACATTGAAATCCTTTCTCTTTATCCCATCTCATTGAGTCTCTGGAGAAGAACTTGTAAATGTACCATTGTGTGACTAAAATAGTTAATTTAAAACTGCACCATTGTGTATCTCTTCTGGTATCCTCTCTCTGCCTATCTCCTAGAATGGCCACTCCTCTCCTGATGGGGTATTCTGGTCTCCAAAAAAAAAGGGGGGGGAGGAGATCCTTTCTCAATGTGACTTGTCCTTTCGGCATCCAAACCACGTGACTACTGGAGAAAAACAACTGGGTACCCTTGGAGGTATAGAGGAGCTCTTTGGGGACAGTACCTGAAGAGACAGAATCTCCCTTTATCTGGAACCTTTCACCAGGACTTGGCTGATGAGTGCTGTTTACCACATAGTGTCACTCAATTTCCTGTACTTCAGAAGCTCCCTTCTTAAGCCCCAGCTAGATTTTGATAGCCTTAGTTGAACTCCCTGCCTTCTGTCTCCAAGTTTAGCCCCATTTACTTCAGCCTGGGTCTCCGAAGTTCAAGTGTATATATCTGTTCGCACAGCCCTGATTGACAAGTACAATGAAAATGTCTCATTCTTGTCTGGTTTGCATTTCATTACATTGGGCAACAATATGCTTTGAAACTGCACAGGACAAAGATAAAACACATTTTTTTTAAAGAAAAAGAAAAGGTTCATTAGCAATATCTATCTGTTGATTCTCTATTAATTTTTAAAGGTATTTAGGGCTTATAAAATATTTGCCAAATGACCAGACCATAGGGAAACCTGATGGAATCAGTAAAATCTGGAGCTCAAGAGAGTGTGTCCGCAGGTCCCAGAGTCGCTCAGCTCGGCCGCTGAAGCCAATTAAGAGCTTTATCTTAGCATAAAAATAAAGCCGGCTCGAAAAACGCATTCTTTCCCTCCCCCTTCATTTTTTATTGCCATTTGCCGGTTTTTTTTTTCTTTATAAAAGATCTGGGACTCTGAAGAGAGAGTGGAGATTTATGTAAAGAAATTGTCGTTTACCAGGAAAAAAAAAAATCCCTGCGAATAATGGTGAGTCTCAAGGACAGGTTTCAAGGAGGAATACTTTGTACTCCACTGGGGAGATGCAGGGGCACCAAATTCAGCGTCTTGGAATAATTCCCTTCCTGGATTCAAAGATTCATTTATTGAAATAAATCAGGAAGCATTGGCAGAACGGAAATCCGCTTGCTGGGTTTAAAGGGTCTTTAAAATGTTGTGGGTGTTAGATTGCAAGTCTTTTCTAAATATAAAACAGAAGAAAAGACCGCAGTGTTTCCCTGGGACTTAAAGAAAATTGCTAGGTCTCCGATTTAGGATCATTTCGTGTCCGCTACAGAATTTTTAGAAATACTGCATGATAACACAATATGCGGCACATGATTTGTTTTTGAGGCGACTGGGAAGGGCAAAGTGTTGCGGACTGAGGCTCTGGGTTCTATGGAGAAACCAGTTCTACCCTGTTGTCCCTCACAGCGGGTCTTTTTCTCCTCCTCCTCCTCCTCCTCCTCCTCCTCCTCCTCCTCCTCCTCCTCTTCCTCCTCCTCCTCCTCCTCCTCCTCTTGGTCCTGCCCAACGCTAAGATTCCTTTCTGCACCTGGGGGGGGTGGGGTGGGAGGGGGCCAGGAGTAGGAACACCTCTGGACCTAGCTTCTGTGTTGGGAAAATTTTGCTCTTTCAAGTCACCACTTGGCTGGCTCTCAGACCTAGCTCCCCAAAGCTCTCTGTCCACCCCGCCCCCACCCCCACCCCCACCCCCCGCGCCCCGTAAGTCGTTCCCAGAGTCTCCTTCCAAAAAAACAAGTTGGGAGAGAAGCTGCAAGTCATGAGAAAAAGTTAACTTTTCTCTTGCCCAACAGCACTGATTTGTGAGGCGCGGGGAGCTTTTATTTTCTCCTGCAGTGACTGGCTACCGCTTGAGAGATACTGCTTTCCATCGCGATTAAGAGTCAAGTCTTCTCCTCCCCAAATATAGGAACTCCCACCCATACCAGCCACAACAGAATTGGAAATGGCCTGCCTGAGCCACGATGCTCAGAGTCCCCAGTCTCATCCTCTGGGGGTGTATCTGGAACCCCTGAGCCTCACTGAGCAACTGCACTCTTAAGGGGCCTGGGTGCCCCGGGGAGAGCTCTTCCGCCCGGGTTTTGGCCTAGCTGAATCGCCTCAGGTCTGCCCCTTAACTAGGACTCCCCCCTCCCCCCTTTCCCACCTTCCCACTTCTCGGTTGATGATCTAATTGAATTATGCCTTTTTGTTCCAGGGACTGCAGAGCACGTGCTGGAGGCAATTAATTATCGGAATGTGGCCGCATCAAAACGGACACTGGGTACCCGGTAGGTCAGCGGCGGCAACATCTCCTTGCCCTGCGTTCGAGACTACTCCCCCAAAACGAGGCATGTTATTCCCCAGCTGCCAACTCTCTTCTACAGTCCCTTGCCGGGTTGCTTGCCCAGATTTCCTATCCTGCAAGACCCTCGGTTATCCGGGTATCTGCAGGGACTGCCGGGAAACACTTGCAGCCCCGGTGGCGGGACAACCACCTTCCCTCGATCTCCAAGCTCCCAGGATCGCTTTCTCCAGGATCCGCTCATCGAAGGGATCCAAACTTTTTTTTTTTTTTCCCAAGCAGTTACACGTCCTGGGATGGTAGGGGTGAGAAGAGGTAGAGGAATGCTCAGGAGGAAATTAAGGAAAAATAAGGGACGAGGGGAAGGAAAGTAGTCCTCCCTTTTGCAAGCCTGACTGCACAAAATTCATTTGCATGATTTAAGCATTTTCGTTATTCCCTAAAACTCCCTACCCCCCCCCCGCAAGAAAGTCTTTAAAAGGAGGATAAAACCATTTTTTTTGAGAGCTAAGTTTCAGTAGATGCAATAATTTAAGTCAGCAGTGAACTCACCTTCCAATTTGGGGAGAGGGCTCTGGATGTGGAGGGAGAGGGGGTGAATTTGATGTGCAGGGGTGACAACTATAAGATATGTGCCAGGAGCATTTTCTCCAAGCAAACTAGAATAGAAGGGGAGGTGTTGGGCCAGATCAGGCATATAGGGGCGCAGAAAGTGAGAAACTGCAGTTAGAAAGCTTGAGGCGGTCTCTCCTGGCGCCTCTGAACTTGATCAGATGTTCTTTCCTACGGAGAGATGGCGGCCAGGCTGTGAGGCTGCACAGACTTTGGGGGCTCTACCCTGCTCGCGATGTGGCAATCACAGGCATCTCTCAGTCTTTTCTTCCCACTCACTCGCCTTCATCCTCTGCTAGTGCTTTGCCGGACAAATCATGGGTGGATTTATAACCCTGTTTATGGTCATTTTGTTCAGAAAAAAAAAACCTCGCACCAGGGGTAGAGTGGTGGGGTAAGAAGGCCACTCCAACACAATCCCCTGGAAAGTAATTCCTTAGGGAGTGACTGCTTCTTTGGGTCACTAGCTGCTTCTCTGAGAAACAGGAGAGTAAACCCCAGTATGTTAAGAGGGGAGACAATTCCATGTCCCGGATTTCCTTTCCACTTTTACGTTTCAAAACGTTGAAGATTCAACGCTTGTTGTTCAGTCATGCGAAAACCAGTTCCTGTCTGATGTGTTTACTGCGTGTTTTGTGCACACAGGCTGCGTCCTTGCATATTTAGCACCAGTGAATGTTTTCTGGGATCTGTCTAGTGTGTTCGCTGTGCTGTTTATTTAGTGTTGATACTGCGTTGTGTGTGCTTACTTACGCGTGTTTCGTGAGGTGTGCTTCTTTTCTGTGTTTCGTTTGAGTTTCCTGCTGTTTGCTTAGGTTGTGTTATATAGGATTGTTGTATTGTGTCTGTTGTATCTCGGGGCGGCGGCGGGGGTGGGATGGGTTGGTGGTGGATGTTACTGAGTAGCAGCGAGTACAGCCGCTAACCACAGACCTTAAGGTCACATCCTGACTCCGAAGTACCGGAGGACGGCTCTATGAGCAATCTTTCCTTCTAGTTTGGGCGCCTGACGACTGCCTCTTAATTTGGAGCACAGGCAGAGAAGGAGCTGAACCGGCCTGGGTCGAGGATCTCCTAATGGGGTGTGGGGCGGAAGCCGCAGCTGGGTCAGGAACACGGGTCTGGCCCATTCATGTAGGAATTGGTTCCGGGCACCTTCGGAGGGAAAATGTTCTAAAGGTGGTGAGGCGACAGGGTTCCAAGTGGGCACTGGAGTGTCTCCTGGACCGAAAAGGAGCGGCAGCGAGAATCTTATCGGGCCGAAGAGTTTCTTTAGCCTAAGCGGGTACAGAGCGCGCGAGGCGTGCTTGGGACATCTTGGAGCAGGGCCAAGTCAGCGAGAGGCCCAGCTCTGTCCCGCCGCTTACCGAAGCCCGGCCCCAGTTCCCCCACAGCCTGGCAAGCCCGGCAGAACCCACACAGGGACGCTGGAGCAGCCGCCGCCTCACCTGCCAGGCGCTCCGCAGCTACCCAATCAGCTGTGGTCGCCCGGCAGAGGCTGCCATGTTCTCCGCTTCGCGCTGCCAATCAGTGTGGCGATGGCCAATGGGCGGCAGGGCCGGAGGTCAGGTGATCGCAGGCCAGCTGGCTCCCCATTGGTGCGCGCTGCCCAGCCTCCCGCTCCGTTTTATGTGCGGGGAGTGAGTGATTGACTTTATCAGTCCAAGGACATTACTCTGGAGGTGCAGAGGCTTGGACTAGGAGGCCAGCGGCGGGGTTCGAGCCTGCTTACAGCCGGCTGCCTTCCCGCTGGCCACGATCCACCTTCGCTACTTGGTGCAGTTGTGCCGGGAAGCCGGTACCCGAGGAGCCTTCTGGCCCCGTGGTTCTGCGCTCTTTAGTAGAGGAGGGGTGCCCGGGACAGGATTGACAAACCCCGCCCTCCACTTATTATTTTGCTTATTTTTCTTTGTGCGCTCCTGTTAGTTTGTTAAAGCAGATTCAGTCCTAGAGTCTTTCTCCTCCCTTCTCCCCCTCCTCTCCCATCACCCTCCCCCCAATCCTTTTTCTTTCCCTCCTCCCTCCTGTCCCTCTGCAGGAGACTCTCGCAGCAAAGGAAAGTTGCAGCTCCGGGTAGCGCTTAGGGGGTCTCCGGGCAGTGTTCAACCGCCGCCATCCCTCTCTGACTACAGTCCTTCGGGGATCTCCTCCTTCGCCTGCATCCTCGCTCACTTCAGCCGGATCTTCTGTGTCCAGAACGCCCCACCTATGACGATGCTCCTGGATGGAGGCCCTCAGTTCCCTGGCCTGGGAGTGGGCAGCTTCGGTGCTCCGCGCCACCACGAGATGCCCAACCGCGAGCCGGCCGGCATGGGATTGAATCCCTTCGGGGACTCAACCCACGCTGCTGCTGCCGCCGCCGCTGCCGCCGCCTTCAAACTGAGCCCAGCCACCGCTCACGATCTGTCTTCGGGCCAGAGCTCAGCTTTCACACCGCAGGGTTCAGGCTACGCCAACGCCCTGAGCCACCATCATCACCACCACCACCACCATCACGCCAGCCAGGTACCCACCTACGGCGGGGCCGCCTCTGCCGCCTTCAACTCCACGCGCGACTTTCTGTTCCGTCAGCGTGGATCTGGGCTCAGCGAGGCAGCCTCCGGCGGCGGGCAACACGGGCTTTTCGCCGGCTCGGCTAGCAGTCTTCACGCTCCAGCTGGTATTCCTGAGCCTCCTGGCTACTTGCTCTTTCCTGGGCTTCATGAGCAGGGCGCTGGGCACCCATCGCCCACAGGGCACGTGGACAACAACCAGGTCCATCTGGGGCTGCGCGGGGAGCTATTTGGCCGTGCTGACCCATACCGCCCGGTGGCTAGCCCGCGCACGGACCCCTACGCGGCCAGTGCGCAGTTTCCCAACTATAGCCCCATGAACATGAACATGGGCGTGAACGTGGCAGCCCACCACGGGCCAGGCGCCTTCTTCCGTTATATGAGGCAGCCCATCAAGCAGGAGCTGTCCTGTAAGTGGATCGAGGAAGCTCAGCTGAGCCGACCCAAGAAGAGCTGCGACCGGACCTTCAGCACCATGCACGAGTTGGTTACACATGTCACCATGGAGCATGTGGGGGGCCCGGAGCAGAACAACCACGTCTGTTATTGGGAGGAATGTCCCCGCGAGGGCAAGTCCTTCAAGGCGAAGTACAAACTGGTCAACCATATCCGAGTGCACACGGGCGAGAAGCCCTTCCCGTGTCCCTTCCCGGGCTGCGGGAAGATTTTTGCCCGCTCTGAGAACCTCAAGATCCACAAGAGGACCCACACAGGTAAGGGGAGCAGACAGGTGGGCGCGGGACTCCCCAGGGGCCTGCCACCAAGCGGACTCCCAGCAGAAAGGGAGAGCCAGCAGAGAGGGAGAGAGGGGTGGAGGCCAGGCAGAGGGGCGGCGCCCCGCCGAGGCCAATTCTGTAAAGAAGCACTGTCACACAGCCTCTCCACCCCTCACCCTCCGGGAACCTGCGGCGCTTTTGCCCAGTTCTAACTTCCCGAGCAGATTGCTGTGGTCTCAGGAACTAATTGGGACCTTCTCCGGCCAGGAACCAAGTGGCGCCACCTCTTTTTGTATTCTTTTCTGGGTTACTAGGAAAAGACTCCGAAAGTGTTGGGAGTATATTGCTTACAGGCGACTTAGCTCTCTGAACACATTCGAGGGAGGCAACCATAGAAATGCTAATGAAAACTAACTTCGGTTACTTCCGCTCTTTTTTACACTTGATTGGCATATCTCCTAATTAAATGAGTGATACTTTTGTCAAAACTATTTTTATTTGGAATTCCAGGTTCAGTTCAGTCCTCAGGAGGAAAGCTAATGTAGAAAAGGCACTCAGTTTCCGCGCTCGGAAACCTCTTTGTAGAACTGAATGTAGACCCTGGATTTATATAGTGTTCTCTTTCTGAAAATTAGTAAAACTTCCGGGCTTAGCAAAGTCTCTACATTTGAAAGAGGTAAATGAAAAGACACAAAGAAGGGGACGAATAGGACTGTCCCATCCCGGCCCATTGTCCTCTCCTGCTCAGCTTGGTTACACCGCCTAGGTGGTGGCGTAATGTGCCCGCACATTGGGAGCCCTGGTTATTTTGGAGTGGAGCCACAACTTAGGGCAAACTTGGGAGAATCTCTGAGGTTTCTAGTCCTGAGAGAACAAAGGGTTGATCTGGTTCTGGGCCGGCCCTACTCTAACCCTGCCTCAGATCACCACTTCCCAACCCCAGAAAGCTCAATTCAATCAACGCTCTGGGATTTTCTCCGGGGAAAACAGATGCCTCATCCTTCCACAGTCCGCGCTTCCCTCCACGGAAAGACCGCTGGACACTTCATCTCCCGTTGTTCTCTTCCCACTCGGAGAAGTTTCCAGCTCTAACTGTATTCTCTCCCTCCCCGTTTTGCATTTTTGCCGTTTTGCAGGTGAGAAACCTTTCAAATGTGAATTCGAAGGCTGTGACAGACGGTTTGCCAACAGCAGCGACCGCAAGAAGCACATGCATGTGCACACCTCGGATAAGCCCTATATCTGCAAAGTGTGCGACAAGTCCTACACGCACCCGAGCTCCCTGCGCAAACACATGAAGGTAATTACCTCTTTATTAGCGGTCGGCGGTTTGTAAACATTCGCCCGACACCGGGCGGCAGAACGGAAGCTGCCGCGCTACCAACCCTCTATCCTCCACGTTAAATCCGATTTGCTCCAGCACTGACACCTTGAACCCATTTTGAGGATGCGGGTGGAGGGGGGTGAGAAAGGGAGAGTAGAGTTGGGAGGGGGACAGAGTGGAGGGAACAATCAGTTGTTTTACAGGGAAGCTCTAACCGAGCTCGCCAGGGCTTGAGGCTTCAGTGGCCACTTCATCTTATCTCAGCCCACTGTGGGAATACGGATTGGACATGCCGAACCCGGGAGGGTCATTCGTTTGCTCCTCGGCTTCCAATAAAACAATAGGGCCGAGGAGCACGTTCCGATTCCAACACATTTGTATGGGAATTCATAGCACCCAGTCCCCACCCCACCCCTGTGCCACTCAATCTCTATACCTGCTTTCCCAGGCCGAAATCTGGAAGTGAAATCTGGAGTGACTATTTCATAGGGCCCGCAGAATTACTGCTTGCCCATTCCATCCACAGAGAAAGCATTGTTGAAGTGGCACGACTAAAATGGCATTCTTTATTCCTTTTGCAGCCCGGTTTTTTGTTGGAATTGCTAGGGATAACTTAGGCATTAGTAATATGGGGAAAAAAAATTGTGTTTCTCTTATAAGTGGGTCAGCAGGGTCTTGCTCTTAAAAGTATTCAAATCTGCTCTTGTTGTTTGGGGTTTTTATTTATGCTTGCTTTCACATTGCCATTTAGAATTATATTCATTATAATATATACATGTTAATTTTAGGTTCATGAATCTCAAGGGTCAGATTCCTCCCCTGCTGCCAGTTCAGGCTATGAATCTTCCACTCCACCCGCAATAGCTTCTGCAAACAGTAAAGATACCACTAAAACCCCTTCTGCCGTGCAGACTAGCACCAGCCACAACCCTGGACTTCCTCCCAATTTTAACGAATGGTACGTCTGAGGACAACCAAAATGCGTTTAAAAAAAGAAAACTGAGACCAATCAGATGGAAATGGAGTTTTAAAGCAAGAGGCCATATATATGGCTACATCTTGGTAATTGCAATTGTTCAGGAAGGTTTTGGGCAAATCCAAAAGTAGCCATGCCCTTTTCTCAGGATTAGAAAGTACATTTTGGCATCTGAAGGATTTTTTTTTACAAAATCTTTTCACTGCTTGTCCTGTCCCTTCCTCTTGCTCTCTGTACACCCCGTTCTGAAACTCCTTCCAATCACTTTAACACTTGTCTTGTTTCCTGAGGAAGTTATTGAAGGCTTGGTGGTGGTGATGCTAAACCGATGGAAATTCTTCTTCGCCTTAGTGGTGATTGTTTAAACTCTCACAGTCTTAAACCATGCCAAAGTCCTGTTATGTCTTGAACTTTTCTTCAAAGCATTACACTCGTGAATGTATCTTTGTCTATTGGGGTCGAAACTGTTGTTCAGTATGTTTTTTCAGGCTGAGGATATGATGTTACCCTTACACAGATTGTGACGTTTAGTATACAGTTGCCTTTTGTAATAACTTTTTTTTTTGTAAATACATATCCGTTGATGCCATATTTATCGTTTGTAATTTAATTATTGCTGCAAGTGCCGGGAACTGAACAATATTTATGGATAAATGTTTTCTAACATTCTGTACAGCTTTTGATTATAACTGCTTTAGCATTAAACAATTATGGTTTAGGGAAAAAAAAGAACACAATTTACAATTTTTGAACCACACTGACTTTTTTGTTTTGTAACAGCCTCCTACAAATAGGAGATGTGAGCAAACTGAATCTTGTCTGTTGGTATTTATAACTCACTCAGATCCGTTTTTGAATTGTTAAATTATTTTTCTATTGCAGTATAGATTCCTTACAATGTCAGTTTGCATGGAGGAAGAACCCTCCTTTCTTTATCTCTAGCTCAGATGGTTGTTTAACTGCGAGTTTAAATGTGTTTGTCCTGGATTTTCGGCATGCAAATCAAATAATACTGATCAATTCACTTAGTGGCCATGACATCTCAATCTTGTACTTCAAAGACTGAGAAGCTGGATTTAATCATCCCTGCCCTACATATGTAAACATAAGGTAACCTAATTAGTTTTATGTCCCTTAGTTCTTTATTACCTTACATAAAATTGAAAATTATGGCAGGATGCATGTCTATTGAGATCACTCATATTACCTATATGTTTGTATCTATGACTTATCTAATCTGCCTATCAAATCTATTTAGCTCTCTATATTTTCAAAAGATAGCACACCTCTGAAAATGATGGCAATGAGCAAGGCCAGTTGAGCAGTGCTTCTCATGGTAAAGTGCTTCTTCTTAAGAGAACCATAGTCTTTAAATTTTGGATGGCAAAGGCTGATTTATTTGCTGTATATAGTTCCATTCATGATTATCACAATTATTCATAACATTTATATAGTGGTGTAATAGCTACAGCAGTTCCTAAATGATACTGTGGGAAAAAAAGACATTTGCAAATATGTTATTTTTTAAAGTTCATTACTTGTAGGCAAAGATGTTAAGAGCATTGTTTTCATTAAAATCAGTAACAATGAAAAATGGTTGTTTGTTTTGTGATCAAATGTTAACAATCCATCTAATCTTCAGTGAAGCAACTCATTTGGACAAACAGTTCTTTTTACAATGGGTCTATGGAAAAGAACTGATTGCTATTTTGGGGGGCTGAAGTGTGTAGAGTTTGGAGACCTTTTTAGGGTGCTGTTGGTTGTTGAGAGCCAAATCTCTTCATGAATAACAGAAAAGTGGAGATAAGAAATTGTGTAAAGTATTTAGAAATGTAATGAATAGGCTTAAGTATCTCTTTCTCTTTAAGGGGCAATGCTCTCAGTTTTTGGTGGCAGTCAATTTGGTATTATGTAATCAATTTCAATTCTAGAATTTTGTTGATTGTTCTTTTTGAAGAAATAAAGTCTTGGCACATCGTATTTATGTTATAACATTTTTGTATTTGGTGCCCAATATTTTTCCATGTTCAAATAAATCAATCTAAAATTGAAATGCTTAGAGAATTTCTGGTGATTTAAAACAAACTTTGATTCCCAGGATACATTAAAACAATGTTTTGTTATCTACTACTGATTTTTGTCAACGGTTATTTACAATTTTTAATTGCAAATTGTTTTGGAGGTTGTTAGGAAGTAGTGTCTTTTTGCACTTCACTTTGCTAGTATCCCTTTGAATGCCAGGAACACAAATTGGGATGCTTAAATGTGTGTGACGAGCAGGTAACTGGTCAGTTTACCACACCCTGCCCAGACATTCCAGTCTTGACCTTGACATTGAGGGTTTTGAGCCAGATCCCTGTCAGGCTTTCAGCTTCATTCAAACCATTTTAAATGCTCAACAGCTTTTCAGAAAGCTTTTTAAATTTGTGTCATTGTGAAATAGAAATGGCCTTTCTTCTACATAGTCAAGGAGCCTCCAATTTACTGTTTTCTCCATGAATTCCTTCCCTGCAGACCCCAGTCCTAATGTAGCTTTAAGTAGATTGAGTACCTGACTAAAACCCTTGCTAACAGTCATTAAACACAAGAAATATCTCATTGGGAGACACAAAGTAGTTCTAGGTTTTTTAGTGACTTGAAAATATTGTACCATAGATGTTTACAGGAAAGCCCTGTGAGTTCCCTATGAGAGGAAGCTGACAATGGTGATAACCCAATAACTATAGAAAATGCTTATGGTTCCCTCTTGATTTGGATACAGCAAATTTTGCAAAAATATGCTTTATACATTTTTTCCTACAAAGAAAACTGCTGTTTTTTTTTTAATTCTTGGATTATTCTTGCTCATAATGTGGCATTGGGAATGCATATTTATATTCTTAAATTTTACGTAAAACCTCTAAGAACAAGCAAGCACACACACTCCAAGTCACAAATGCTACAGCTCAAAGTTCAAGCTAGGTGCTTAGTAATCTACTCCTTTAAAATGAGTGGGTTCACATAAAAGTCTCAATTGGTAGGTGGAGGGCAAGTGGGGGAGCTGTGCCCACGCATGACAGATGAACTCTAGCCTTCATCCAGTTTGGAAGGTTCAAAAATCAGCATGCAGGTAAAGGAGGGTCGTCTGAAGGGGTGACCTAGTGTTCATGAAGCCCTCCAGGAAAGTTGGTGTGGATGTGCTATATACTCCCTCTTCCCATTTCTGCTGGACTTGCCTCTTTTTTTTGCCCCGGGCTTCCACATCCCCCTTTCCTCTTAAGAAAACCCACCCAAACCAGAAGTCCAAAGAAATACTAACTTAATAAGTTTCTGAAAGACTCTGCCACCATCTGAACAGAGTGTTTTCTGTCACAGACCCTGGAGGCCCAAGGTTTCAGTTAGGCACTACTAAGTAGGAGGAAGACTGGGAGGTGGTGACACTAGAGGTTTCAGAAATCCTTGGGGAGTCCAGGGACCCTGTCCACACACCAAATTCTTCTAAATCTCCGCTTGAGGTTTGGGCAGGGAGGAGGGGACCTCATTTCCTAGGGTCAATTCTCTTGCGGTTTCTGCCCGCTGACCCTTTGACCTCCACCAACAGGGCCCTTGGCGGCCATAAGCTTGCGGATCGCCTTGGGCTCCACGGACGCTTCGCGCCCCATCGCCTCTCGGCCTCATTAGGCCGGCGGGGCTGTAAAGCAAAAATCAGCCTCTGCCTAATCCCGACCTGGGGTCAATACGAGCCCAAACAATGGCGAGCTCCGAAGGCTACAGCACCATGCTGCCAGCAAACTTTGTTCAATTCCTATTCTACGGGCGGTGGCAGTGGGGGGTGGGGAGAGGATAGTGGTACCCGAAGGACGCTTGCAGCATCCGCATCAGTCCGCAAATGCCCTCTTGCTCGGCCCTCCAAGAGGATTTGCGGTGCCCGAGATGGAGGTGATGAGGCTCCGGCCTGCTCTGAGTATGAGGCTGACCCAAAAGGGGCTTCCTCTGCACCGGGGACACACTTTGAAGTGGAATTTTAGCGCACACGTGTGAGAGCCCGGCTAGGGCCTTAGCGGGGACTTACAGGGAGGAAAGGGGAGGCTCCGATCCAGACCTCAACCCCTCCCCTGCTCCCCGTAGCTTCGGCCTTTTCAAGCCGAGACCGGGGACCATAGGACTCCCCCAACCCCCAAGCCTCCGCGGGCGCGGCGCGCAGGCGCGTAGCCTGGCAGCCGTCGAGTAGGATTTTGCGGCCAGGGGGTGGGGGAGGCTGAAAGCGGCCTCGCGGGGAGGGCGGCCTTGGCTTAAGCCGGGGCGGGGGGGGGG
>JAQHUG010000289.1:2021856-2053326 GCA_028555095.1 Dicrostonyx torquatus
ATCTGTAATTATTAGGATAGGGAATGGTCCCTGACATTGTTCTATTATGGTAACAACCATAACTCCTCCATAACCCCTAAATAACTTTGATTAACCTGTTGAATAGGGGCAATTTATATTCTATTCACATTTTCATCTGATAGCTGGCTTTTCAATGAGCAGTCAACTTGAGGGGAAAAAAAACCATGGAACAAACACAAACCAACTGTTTTGAGCTCTCAGTTCCCCTCTACCCTGGAGCTCAAGGCCAATTGCTAGGGGTAGAGGGAGGTCATAGAATTCAGAAGCAATGATTAATGGTGGTTAGTAGGAGGAAGGAAGAGAGGTGGTAGTTTGGAAGAAGGAAGAACATTTGCATCACACTATTTGAGTAAGAAAAAATGGAGATGTTGCTGAAGATAATCACAAAGGGCAAAAGGAAGGGATACCTTCTATCTGTGGCAATCAGAGGAGACATTTTTTAATAGTACAAGTGTATTTTTCCTAAAGTCTTCATTCTGATCTTTGGGACAATCTGGCAACCATTGATTATGACAGTTACAGAATCATGGGACACAGTGTTATTAAAAACAGGTTTATTATTAATTAGCTGTAAATTATTGTTAAATGATTGTTAGGAAGATGAAGACATTTGAAAGATTCTCCAAACACCACATCTGTGATTCATTATTTTCAGTTTGCCATCTGTAACCCAATGCAATCGAATGTAATCCATTCATATTTGCTATGATTATACTTTGGTGAAATACCTAAAACTACAGCCTGAGTATATTGCTATTGAGATTTCACTAAAACTTATACTATTGTAAATTTTGAGTAATAGCTCATCTCTCTCTGATTTCTGTTCTGTTTATTTATACCAGGAGTAGAAGAAGTGATGTGGGGCACACACCTTTAACCCAAGCCTACTGGAGGCAGAGGCAGGCAGATTTCTGACTTTGAGGTCAGCCTAGTCTACAGAGTGAATTCCAGGACAGTTGTCCTAGAAGACAGACAGAGAGAGAAGGAGAGAGAGAGAGAGAGAGAGAGAGAGAGAGAGAGAGAGAGAGAAAGAGTAGAAGAAGAAAGAGGTGTGGATATGGTTCAGTTGGTTGGTAGGGTACGTGCAAGAAACTTTTTCTTTAATCCCAACAACATATAAACCAGGCATGGTAGTAGAAGCTTGCAATTCCAGCACTGGAGATGTAGAGACAGGAGAATTAAACTTTCATACTTAAAAAGTTATTCTCAGTTACATAAAAGAATTGGAGGCCAACCTGGAAGAGATGAGACCCCCCCCTCTCTTTTGAAGAAGGAGAAGAGAAAGAAAGAAAAACCAGTCAAGGAAGTTTGAGTTTTGATTTTTACATTTTATATCATAAAGTTTATATAATAAAGCTTACAGCAATGTTGCTAGAATTTTGTTCTGTGCTTGCATTTAGGAACAAAACTATGTTTTGAAATAGGCAATGGAGAATTATAATAGTTGTTGAAAAATAACTCTTGGAGCTAGGCAAAGGTGGTGCATGCCTTTAATTCCAACACTTGGGAGGCAGAGGCAGGTGTATCTCTGTGAGTGAGTTCAAAGAGAGCCTGGTCTACAGAGTGAGTTCCAGCACAGCCAGGGAAAAGAAAGAAAGAAAGAAAGGAAAGAAAGATAGATTGATTCTTGGAAAGATAAGCTACAAAGTTGTTTGTAAGCTAGCTACACTGTGATAATAATATGTCCCAGGCTTGTTCTAAGGACTAAACAAAGAAAAAAAATGTTCATAAAGACCTTGTCTCTGAGAAAATGTTAGCTCCTTTCTTTTCCATTCGCACATTGTTATTGTTTTGTTGCTTCAGGGTAGTTTTCTATTTTTAATAATATGGAATATTTTATTAAAATCAAATCACATTTTATCTTGGTGAACAAACCAATACATATTTTAGATAACAGATGGAGACTAGGGACATCTGAGAAATACCAAACTTCATAAATGTAATCACTAGATCAGGCATGTAGGCTTATGGACATAGGCACGAATATTTAAACACATAAGGTTTATGTTATTAGATGCCTATTTGTTCATTGTGTTCCAATGAATACCCTTATGCTTTGATTAAGAACTAGAGTTGAGTACTTAAAACTTGTAAACATAGTACTTAAATTGGATCAAACTTTTACTTTTGTTCACAGCTTGATTCTGATCTTAAAAGTCAATGATAGTATACACTCGCATGCAAAAATCCATTAGGTCTTATGCTCTAAATTATCCAGTTTTCCCTGCTAAGTTCATGTCAGTATTATGTGAGTGTGACTGTAGAGTAATGAGAACGATTTTTTCCTGTGGACCTTGGAAGCTATCCTCAAAAGCAATTCCCAAGGAGATGTCCTGAAATATTTTGACCAATGTCGGCATTGTTAGAATAACTTTATGGACTCCTGAGGTGACTGTTGTTTTATTTGAGATGAAAAAAATCGAAACAAAATAAATAATAGCCTCTGGTCTTATTACTTTATAGTCATTCTTCTGGTTTCATTATGTTATAATGCATCCCCCTATGGTTTGGGGGTGGCAGTGGGGGCTTCTTCAGCTCCATAGGGAAAAGTGAGTCTTGATCCAGGTATGGCTGTAATCATTGCACTCACGAGTCTCAGGCAGAAAAATCATGAATTTGAGAGGCAGCCTTGGCTACCCTGCCTGAAAACAAGATAAGTCAAAGTAAGAAACCCTTCACTTTAAAAAGTAGAAAAATGCTCCGCTATAGTATGATTAATATTTTTTTTCAGTTAGATCTTTTCATGCCATAGCTTTCTACAGGCAGACTATCAAATCGGGAAGCGTTTCTTCCCCTTCCATGTATTGTGAAGACTTAAAGATCTCAGAAAGTCTCAACTGCGTGTTTTTAAGACAGCGTCCTTGTAGACCCTAAACTGTAGCAGAGAGGGTGCCTGAATTGGCCGGCCCCTGTGATCAGATTGGTGATTACCTTAATTGTCATCATAGAACCTTCATCCAGCAACTGATGTAAGCAGATGCAGAGATCCACAGCAGAGCACTGGGCCGAGCTCCCAGAGTGTAACACCCGAATCTGTGTTACCCTCTCGGTACAGTTCGCGCACCACTGTACTCTATGTGAGCCGGGCAAGGGCCTGGAGATTGAAAGAACACACAAGAGACCTGGGTCATTCTAGTGGAGATTAGCCAAATGCCATTTATTCAACCTTGGGGGAAGTCCTTATAATATACTAGCAGCTGCACAAGGAGTTCCCCCCAGGCAGGTGGGAAATTGCCATACCCAAGGTGGAGTAAACCAATGCTAATCACCAGGCAGGGCAGAGGGAGCACAAAAACAAACAGAATGTTCTAGCTGGCTGCCCAGAAACTGTTGTCAAGATGAACCCCAGGAGCAGAGGTAAACCAGGGCCCTACACCAGAGTCCAATCAAAGAGAGGGAGGAGTGATAATATGAACAAAGGGGCCAAGACCATGATGGGGATACTCACAGAAATAACTTACCTGAGCTAGTGGGAACTCACTGACTTGGACTATCAGCTGGGGAACCTCTATAAGACCCAACTAGGCCCTCTAAATGTGGGTGACAGTTGTGTGATTGGGGTCACTGGCAGTGGGACCAGGATTTATCCCTAGTGCTTGAACTGGCATCTTGGAGCCCATTCTCTATGGAGGGATACCTTGCTCGGCCTAGATACAGGGGGAGGGCCTTGGTTCTGCCAAAAAGTGCTGCTGGATTTTGTTGACTCTCTATGGGAAGCCTCACCCTCTCTGAGGTGCAAATGGGGGGGGGTGGAAGGTGTGGCTAGTGGGAGGAGAGGAGGGAGTGGGAACTGGCATTGGTATGTAAAATGAGCAAAGGTTGTTTTAAAAAATAAATTTAAAAATGATGTAAAGGAAATTTAGAATATGGGGGAGGACACAAAGAAACGAAATTAGGAAAAATGTTGTATTTGCTGTGGATTCTCGAAACTTTCAATCGCTTTCACGGTGAGGCAGAGCTTCAAGCTTGGAGCTTTGCTCTCTGCACTGATGAAATGGAAAATTACCCGGTCCGTCTGGTCAATAGGGATGCAACTCGTTCTTTAGTGAGCCCTGTTGTAACTGCAGACTTGCCTTATATGAGGAAAGCTGAGGAAGTCTTAGTCTCTGATTTGTACATAGCTGCGGTGCATGCATGTGATTCCCTTTAACTGCACATTGACTAATTGCATAATACCGCTATTAAAATGTCAAATCTAAATTCCAATACTGCCATTCAAAGCGCAATCATTCCGGACTAGGAAATAGTTGGAAGGTATTACTTCAGTATCAGAACCAACTTTTATCTTTCTTATTAATTTTTGCCATTTCTTTTACATCCCAATAGCAGTTTCCCCTCCTTCCTATCTTCCCGTCCGCCCGCCTCCACCCATTCAGCCCTCCTCCATCTCTTCCAGAAAGGGGCAGGACTCCCAAGGGAGTCAACAAAAGGAGACACTTCAAGTTGAGGCAGGACTAAGCTCCTCCCCCTGCATCAAGGCTGGGCAAGGCTCCCCAGCAAGAGCAATACAATACGTTCCTAAAAGCCAGCTCAAGTGCCAGGGACAGGTCCTGATGCCACTGCTAGGAGCCCCACGAACAGACCAAGGTACACAACTGTCACACACATGCAGAGGGCCTAGGTCAGTCCCATGCGGGCTTCCTAGCTGTAGGTCCAGAATCCATAAGTGCCTAAGTGCTCAGGTCAGCTGTCTCTGTGGGTTCCCCTATCAAGACATTAACATCTGCCACTCCGTGCTAGGACAATCCCTCCTCCCTTTCTGCAGGAGGACTCCCAGAGCTCGGCCAGTGATCGACTGTGGATCTGTACATCTGATGACAACTTTATCTTTTTTTTTTCCCCCCCGAGACAGGGTTTCTCTATGGCTTTAGAGCCTGCGCTGGAACTAGCTCTTGTAGACCAGGCTGGTCTCGAACTCACAAAGATCCGCCTGCCTCTGCCTCCCGAGTGCTGGGATTAAAGGCATGCGCCACCACCGCCCGGCTCTAAATTATTTTCTTTGAACAAATATTAAATCACAAAATAAATGACCATTGAAAATGTAAAATCTCAATATACACTAGATAATTTATTAAATCTGTTCTGAAGAGGTAATTGTACACTTGTTTTTATTATTATTTTTTGAGACAGGGTTTCTTTGTATAGCCCTGGCTGTCCCTTGCTCTGAGAACCAGGCTGGTTGCAAACTCAGAGATCCACCTGCCTCTGCCTCCCAAGTGCTGGGCTTAAAGGCATGCGCTGCCACCACCCAGTTCACTTGGGGCATTTTGCACAGGGTCTCTGTGGCTGCACACGTGAACAATGGTTTAGACCTGAAGAATGCGTCCCAAGTAGTCCAATGTTCAAAACTAAGTTGTAGTGGAATCAGGAAAGGGGATTGCTTAGCTAAGGCATGTCTTTCTCCCACCTTAGTGTACTGAGGGCCACAAGTCCAGGACGTGCCATTTTACCCAGCTATGGCTGACTTAAAAATGTATATTGTCTCGAATGCAAGGAGTGAGAGGCTCCTTGCTGAGTCTCAGTCTGACCTTTGGCCTCAAGCTTATCGTAGTGTGCAAGCCTGCTTTTTGTAATTTGTGCCAGGAGCTCTTTCTTCCCCTGGCACATAAATATAAATGGTTATATTCAAGGCACAATCTAAGGACCATCCCAGGAACTTCTTTAAGCTTTGGGGAAAGCTCTCAAGGATATCTTCCAGAACATTTCCAGTACTTCCATTAAGCAAAACCCAAAGGGTAGTTATATCTAGTCAAAGCCAAAATGCCAGTCTCGTCAGGAAACATTCAATATTAACCGCGAAATTAGTGTGCCTACGTAAACTGGATTAATTCATTAAGTTAACTGGACGCTGTAATGCTGTGTCGAGAGACAACTGTGTTTATATGGACAAAATGGAGGAAGAGACAGGGAAATGAGATAGATAAGTAGATGTCAAAGAAAATTCAAAGTTTGTACTGTTACATAACTGTCTTGGCACATTGCTCTCCGATAAATGAGTTCAATGAATTCATAACCGAAGTGTATGTTTCCATGACATATAGTGTGTACCTTAGCTGCATTTATTTTTTTTTTAATCAGGTACTTCCACAGAATGATGGCTCTGACCTAGCCTGATTTGTGAGCTCTTGTCACCTGTATCAAATTTTCTCAGATGAAACTTAAATAAATGAAATTAAATTTCTCAGTGACAAGGCCTAAGATTCCTCCATCATTATATAATTGTCCCAGGTGAATCTATTACATATGTACATTTTTTTAAGGTTGTAGCTCAGATTCTAATTAATCTTTTTTAAAGGTTTATTTAACTTTTTTTAAAATTTTATGTGCATTGGTGTGGAGGTGTCAGATCCCTTGCAACTGGATCTTTAGACAGTTGTGAGCTGCCATGTGGGTGCTGGGAATTGAACCCGAGTCCTCAAAGAACAGTCAGTGCTCTTAACGACTGAACCATCTCTCCAGCCCCCCATATGTACATTTTAAAGCTACCATTTTAGCCAGGCAGTGGTGGAGCACACCTTTAATCCCAGCACTCGGGAGGCAGAGGCAGGCGGATCTTTATGAGTTCGAGGCCAGCCTGGGCTACAAGAGCTAGTTCCAGGACAGGCTCCAAAGCCACAGAGAAACCCTGTCTTGAAAAACAAAAAGGAAAAACAACAACAAAAAGCTACCATTTTTTTAGGGAACAATACAACAACCATCAAAACTCATGAAACTACTATTTATTGCCAGCATGTCTACTCACTTGCCATCAATGCTTAAAGACTCAAGATAGCTGGGGTAGCAGATGCAACTCCATGATAAGAGTATTTGCTTAGCATATGCAAGGCCCTGGGTATATATTCAGTATATCAAAATGGTATAGCCAATCAAGAAAAGGCTGAATTTTTGCTTGAGGTAGATTTTTTTTTTCTATCACGTATAACTGTCTCAATTGTCTTAATTTTGTAAATGAGTTTGGACTACCAGTTGGAGACACAGATATAGATTTAGGGACAAACCGGTAACTACAAATAGGAAGTAGATTCTGGAACCCTCTGTGTCTGTTTGTTTGATTTAACATTTAACTTAGAAGCAAGCCCAAGCCCATTTGTATGTCTGATCATTTCCTATTCCTTAAGGCCAACATCTTCCCCCAGGTTTCCGCGGCTTTCTGTGTCAGTGATCATGACATATTAAAATGGTCATGTTATAAATACTGTGCTGTCAGGAGAATTTCTAACACTTCGGAGAAGAATGCCATTGCTTCCCTATAAAGAGTCAGAACCATAATTCTTTCACTTTCTCTGCAGTTCTGTTAAACAGACATTCCAAAAGTGCTAGCTGGAAGGAGAAACTAATTCTAGAAGCAATATTTAGCATTTGTTTTCCCATTATATTAAAGAGATAATCTGCTTTAACCCAGCAAGAAGAAGCCCTTAGTTCACACACACACTTGTTGAGCAATAAAGTACAGTACACCAAATCTTTTAAATACAACCAGCACTGTCTACTCAGCACTTAGGTTCCAAAATGTCCTTTTACAATTTTAGCTTATTTTAAACCCACCATTTATTTCTCCACAGACACAGCGATAGTTGGGGCTTCCGGCTTAACTACTCAGAAAGTGTCTCTTTCTCTTCTTTCGATGTTAACTAGTGGTGTGATCAGATGATATCATAATAATTGCAGTGTTGGATAACAGATAGACCAGCTGTACATGTCAAAGGCACGCAGTGTCAAATGGGTAAAGGTGGATCTCTTTTCAGATCGCCTTGGATGAGGTGAGACCAATGACAATTTTATTTTATTTTTATTTTTATTTTATATTCTTTATGGTTTATTTAACTTTATCTTATGTGCATGGGTGTGAAGGTGTCAGATCCCCCAGATCTGGATTTTCAGACAGTTGTTAGCTGCCATGTGGGTACTGGGAATTGAACCCAGGTCTTCTGGAAGGGCAGTCAATGCTCTTAACCGCTGAGCCATCTCTCCAGCCCCCGCCAACGACAATTTTAAATTAGAGTGTGTGTGTGTGTGGGGGGGGTGGCTGTGGGGCTCAGTGCCATCAGTGCTAGGACGTGTGCTTAGCATGCATAAGGCCCTGAGTTTAATGGCCAGCATCAAAGCAGAAAGAAAATGGGGAAAACCAGAGGAAAAAATAGAAAGTCGAGGTCAACAGGAGTGGGGTGAGCAGATGCTGACTATATGGTACATATCTGTGTAGAAATATCGTAAACACCATTATCCAAAGCTCTATCAGCTCAGTTAAAAGAGGCCGTGTTTGGCACTGGGTTTCTGGTGTAGCCTTCAGCGCAGGTGGGGAAAAGGAAGGGATTGCCATGTATTCTGCTTGGTCTGTAAAGCGGGGCTGTTGTGGCTGTTGCTGTGCTCTCTCTTAGGTAAAGCTTGAGTTTCCAAGGCACATGCAAAGTAAACCAGTAAACAGACCAAACCTGTCCAACTCAGCATAAGGAAAAGCATTTTAGCAGCAACCAACTCGCCCCTGTAAAGAAATGTATCCTCGGCTTCCATTTTGCTTTGTTTGAGCATTAAGTAATCGTTTTCAGTCTCCCCAAACAAAAACCGCGTCCTCGACTTAGGGTATGCGTCGTGTCCCCCCCCCCCCCCCCCCCCCCCCCCGTCCTGCTCTCACCACAGGCACATCTCCTCTACGAGCCTTAGTTCCCATCCAGCCTCTTCCGGCTTGAGCACAGGCACACTAACACTTGCACAAATACCATTTGTACAAAATCAGAAAGCCCAAGTTTAGTCTGTGGCTTTTGGCTTTTTTAGCTCTTGAGAAAAGTTGCTCTTTCCGGAGAACTCTTTGAGTATATTATTGACTAAAATGCAAGTTTGGTAAATGCGGCGCATCTAATAGAAGTGGCTTGACCGGCAGCTTGTTGAGTTTTAGTTTAACATGTTCCTGAATTTTCATCTAATTCTATAAATCTTCCCATTGTCCCTTGTTGGATATTGATTTTTAAGATATCCATTGGTGGTTTTTGTTTTTTTTTTGTTTTTTTTAACTAAGCCATTTCAAAAAAAAAAGTTTTTACTTTGTTTGCATTCTTTGTTGCTGATGTGGAACCAGCCTGTTGCACAGCATCACTTGAGTTGGAGTTGATTATGTAGCCCAGGCTGGCTTCGAACTCACCACCCTGCCTCTGTTCCTTGGATTCCGGAGAAGATGAGGAAGGGAGGAGACTGCGCATACTGTAAAGGGACCCCTGGCGTTTAGCTGCCTCCCGGTAGCTTTCATTGGTTGTTTGTGAACTTCCCTACATTTTTAAAGACTCTCCTTATTGTTCCATAAAACGAAATTTCCTTTCTGCCTTTTCAGTTCCTTTTTTGCTGTTTTCAGAATGGTGCTTAAGAGTCAGATGAAAGACCTGATAGTTTCTATCGCAAGAAAAGTTTCAGTGACAGGTTTCACTAATTAATGTGTAACAACGGGGAGATTAGCCTTTCAGCTGGCTTTGTGTTGACGCTATCCCATATTTTCAAAGGCTGTAACTCAGAACATATTGGAGTACAACATGTTTGAAATACAAATCTTCACACATGGCTTTGATTATAATGCGCACACCAAGTACAGGCACGGTACAGTAGGGCTTCCAGAATGCATTGAAACAGGAAAACTTTTCGCAGTGCAAACATTTTGGGTCTTAATCCTTCTAGTGTTGAGATAGGAAAGCCCGTAAGGAGAGCTGGAGGGGCAGGTTGGAGAGTCAGACCTATTTGGATTATGAATGAAGACGCGCCTCCTTGGATTTCTGAGTACCAAAGGAGCGAATAGAGCACTTGAGCTTTTAAATGCTTGCAGTTCCTTCCCTCAGTGGGAAAGCACATACTCAACCCTGTATTAATAAAGTCGTAGTCCTTTCTTGTGGTTTCCATACCCCCACAATGTGTTTAAAGTCTTATTGGAATATTATCTCAAGGGACCAAATATTTGAAGCCACTGAGAGACATTTGATGTGGGTCTTTGTTATTGGGCGGGGAGTCACAGGATAAAATTTGTATGAGCATTATCTAAACATACTTCTGTAGATATAAAAATAAAGCTAATAAATAGAACTCTAGAGCAATCTAGCTGGAGGAGAGTGAAGAGAGGATAAGTAGGAAACAACAAAAAAAAGGTGTCAAAAATTAATTTAGGTGGGTAGACAGTTTTAACTTAGTGACAAGATCTGAAGAAAAAATGCCTTTAATCCTAGTACTTGGGAGACAGAGATAGGTGGATCTCTATGAGATTAAGGTCAGACTAGTGGTCTACATAGCATGGCAAGTTCAGCCCATCTGGGGCTACACAGTGAGATCTTGTCTCAAAAAAAATGCAATTACTTTTCTTTAAATATTTCTGACATTTCTGTTACTTGCTAAATTAAAAAAAAAAATGGTTCCTGGGACTAAGGTTGTGGCTCAGTGCTACAGTGTGTGCTTAGTCGGTGCATTGGGTCCTGGTTCATTCCTTAGAATCCTTCAGAAAGTGTCCATGATTCATGCTTTGTCGGATCTACTTTCAGCTTCACTTTTGGTTTTGCAGCATGGAGGAAGAGGAGACCCAAGACGTTGCACATGATAAAAGCGTGCACCCAACCACGAAGGTGCACCCATGCCCTTAAATTTCACTATTTTGTCAGAGGCTTTCTTTAAAGCCTGAACTGAGAAGAAACATGCTTTACTCTGTTTTAGCCCTGAAGATGGAATATTGTGATTCTGCTCTGAGCGGGAATAATCCTCTGTCTAACTTTTAAGAAACAAAACAAAACCAAGCACTCAACAGAAAAGTCCTGAGTCACGGGGGGGGGGGGGGAGAAGAGGCAAGGCTTAGAAGAAATGAGACAGGGATGCCAAGCTAAAGCGGGGTCATTCAGTGTAAGGCCATCGTTTTCCGTGCTTTGATTCTGGAAGTTGAGTTAGGAGCATAGGGCTTGTATTCTTTCTGTGTTTGTAATTGCTTCCTTTCTTTCCTGCGTCTCCACCATGTTCTCTTGAGTTCTAACTACTGTTTCTCATGGATTATTACTGTCTTTCCTCTACTCCTGCTTTATGTCCCAAGGTTAGATGAATCTTCCTAACACCCAACATTCTTAGTGTGATCCAGAAACCCTCCATTGCTCACTAAATTATGTATGTCTTTCAGAACTTGCTATGCAAGGTCTTTCTCATATAGGCCCCGCCATAGTTTCGGCGTATACCCTTCCACACATCCCATGTTCCAGTTACAAAAAAAACCTTCGGAAGTGGTTTGAAATAATAGTGCCTTGGGAGCCATTGTGTTGTTTTGGTATAACCCAGTCTTGTGGTCTCAGAGAACCCATTTATCTTTCTGAATCTCAGTCTCCTCATCCATGTAAAGGAGATAATGCTAACACCTACTGGGATGCCGTGAGCATGGAACAAATGATAGAGAATTCCCATTGTTGGGAGCAGCAGGGTATTTTAGATTATTTCTATCAATCACTCATTGGTGACTTGTTGGGTGACAAGCACAGCAGGAGCGAGTTCGGGAGGGCCCTGAGAGAAGCTCATCAAAGTTCACGGCAGTCACACAAAAGGAGTTTCCAGGCTGTCCCTGTCTGAGCAATGGTGCTGAGCACTATAGAGAACATCTGTTGTGTGTCATTGGAAGGAGATGTCTGGTGGTCAAGGATGGTGGGCCAAAGTTTCTAGGAGGAAGGACTTGAACTGGGTAGTTTTTGTAGTTTGTTTTGTTCTGATTTTTGGCACAAATTCTCATATAAACCTGGCTTGAACTCCCTTCGTAGCAGAGGCTGACCTTGAACTTACCGTCCTGACTCAACTTCCTAAATGCTGAGATCCATTACAGCTATGGTACTATGCCCAGATGAACTAGCTAGGATTGAGACAGGATCTGGAAGGAACATATTCAGAAAAGCAGGTCCTGCCTGGGGTACAGGAGGGGATCTGCTTCAGTGAGTGTTGTTTGGAATAAAATTCCTTGGTCTTAGTTCAGAAGCAAACAGCTAGTCAATATGCTTAGTGATGTCAAGTGGTGTTCCACACGGTGCCTCCTTTTGCTACGGATGGCGTAAGTGAGGATCTGGGAACTGATGGTGCCTTTCAGGGCATTGATTTTTCTCTCAGTAGACTTATGGTTGAGAGGAAAAAGAGTGGGGCCTTAATGTGGAAGAAAGGCTGATAAACTGAACTGGCTCTGGCTTAGTGCTGGCTAGACTGCATGAAAGGTAGTCTCACTTGGTATCATAGAAGATTAAATAAGTCAGCCTTTGGGAAGCAGACTGTGGACTCTTGTGATCGGATTTTGTGTTTGGCTCAATGTTATCTGGAGATTGAGAAGGGGGATTTCCCTCAGAAGGAAGTGGAGAATCGCAGTGTCAGTCTTTCAGGTGGGGAAGCCGGCCGACTGTCCTTTGATGGGCAGGAAGCCACCGGGAACTGTATCTACAATCCCAGTATGGGGGTTCTCAAGGATTCTTCTTGATGGGGCTTTGAAAGAAGCACCTACAATGAGTTACACACTGCCAGGAAACCGTGGATTGCAAGTTATGAACATGAAATTCTGAGCTACTACCTCAGCTGTCATTATTGTACCCGCCGAGCATTCTAGAAGATTGCCTTAAAAATTATGCACTTGAGGGCAAAGAGTTGGTTTGGTGACAGAACACTTAGCAGTAGTAGACCTAGGCCGGGTATGACCCAGCGATCAAGTACTGTCCCTGTCTATGTACCATTCCTAGCACTGCACAAGAAGTTTGGCCTAACTGAAGGAACCTGGGAGAAGAATACATTTTCTTTAAGAAAAAATAGGGGTGCCATCAGAAGTAAGCTTCCTCAAAAGTTTATGTCACAGAGAAAAGGCAATATCTCTTCTTCCTCCATCACAGGGATCATAGGTGCCCCTCTTACAATGAGTAACAAAAGAAAAACAATGATTTTGACCTCCCCTTGAGACAGGATGTCACTCTGTAACCTGCCAGCCTGGAACGCACGCTGTAGCCTGTTCTGACTTAAACAGTCAGTGATCCTCATGCCTCATCTTTCCGTGTTTGACTCAATGAAGCTATTTAACCAAAGTACTGTATGACAGGGAACCTTCAAAATTAACATCTAGAAACTAAAGGAAGCTCTTCTTTTTCTTCCTTCCTTCTTTCCTTTCTTTCTTTCTTTCTTTTTTCTTTTTTCTTTTTTTTTTTTTGGCTTTCTGAGACCGGGTTTTTCTGTGTAGCTTTGAACCCTGTCCTGGAACTTGCTCTGTAGACCAGGTTGACCTCGAACTCACAGAGATCCGCCTGCCTCTGTCTCCTGAGTGCTGGGATTAAAGGCGTGTGTCACCGCTGCCCAGCGGAAACTGCCTTCTAATAGTTTTTTCAAGACATGGTCTTACTATGTACCTCTGGCTGTCCTGGAACTCACTATGCAGGCCAGGCTGGCCTCGAAGGCAGAGATCCACCTGCCTCTGCCTCCAAGTGCTGAATCCCATGTGTGTTACCATGCCTGACAAGCATTAATTTATGTCAAAAGTATTCAAGAAAATGAGCAACTATGCATTGTATATATGTCCAAGGTCTCAAATGGGATTTAGAGGAATACAAATAAGCCTAAAGCTAGGTGGTCGTGGTACATACCTTTATTTTTTTATTTTTAGTTTTTATAATTTACTATTTTTATTTGCCTTGGTGTTTTGCCTGCATGTATAGCTGTGTTAGGGTGACATATCTTAGAATTGCAGATAGTTATGAGCTGCCATGTGGGTGCTGGGAATTGAACCCAGGTCCTCTGGAGGAGCAGTCAGGGCTCTTAATCACTGAGTTATCTCTCCAGCCTGATGCTTGCCTTTAATCCCAGCACTCGAGAGACCGCGCCAGGTATATCTAATGAGTTCAAGGCCAGCCTGGTCTACAGAGCGAGTTCCAGGACAGCCAGGGCTGTTACACACAGAAACGCTGTCTCAAAAAACAAAACAAAAAATTAGGCTGATATGATGGTTCAGTGGGTCAAAGTCCTTGCTGCCCAAGCATGATGACTTGAGTTCTAACCCATAGGAAGGCAGAAGGAGAGAACCGGGACTTTTTTTTTTTTTTTTTTTGGACAAAGTCTCTCTTTGTAGCTCTCGATGTCCTGAAACTCACTATGTAGATCAGGCTAGCCTTGAACTCATAGAGATCCACCTGCCATTGCCTCCCAAGTGCTGAAATTATAGTACGCCTGGCCTTAGAATTTGGGCATTCAAAATGTACAAATTTTACACATTTATACATTCAAAATGTATAAACATCCATATATGTGAGCCCAGGTTCTGCACATTATATAATACTTGTCTATCAACAACTCCAGTGTTATTAACATATAATCGACCAATGTATTTAATCTATATCAAACATTTCAAAAACTGTCATTTCCCTACATGTGCTAGCCCTTGGTTTGATTTCTAATACTGTAGTGAATAAGGAAATAAATTGGTGCTGGAAAACTACTTCTATCTAAATTGGATTTCATATGTTTTATAGTCTATGGGAAATGAAAATATTAGATAAACAAGCACTCCTCATCTCCCCTTTGTATGAATACAGAATTATTTATGGCACTTTCTTGAGTGAGACACATGATAAAGTTTCCTAGAAACTTTTAAAAAACCTTTATATGAAAGTAGAGGCTGAGAAAATTTGACACTACGGTTTAGAAACTGAAGTTATGTCTGCTACTGAAGGGTCAGGAATTTCAGCCTATCAAGTTTGTTCTTACCATATGTCACATTCTCTCATTGTGCAGATGTCACCGTAAGTTTCTAACTTAATTTGTATGATCTGAAGTGTTTATTTTACTAAGAATATCAAATAACATACAGGATTACAGGGTTTTTTTGCCTTTACTTTATTATAGAGTCTTCTTTCAAATACATTAAAAGAAACCCAGGATAGCTCTCCTACTATTTGAGCCCCTGTTGCAAGCCTTTCTCACCACCAGGTTTACTTGACCTTGGGTCTAGTGGATTGGAACCCCAAGTGTGAATACCGCTCTTTCCCAGGAGCTGTTAACTTCAAAGCCTCTGGGAACCATTTGAATGGTAATAGTAAGTGCCAGTGTAGGAAACAAACACTCATAAAGCGTCTTCTGATCATCCTTTCTCCACCTTCACTCTCAGCTCTTCTGTCCCTTCATTCCTGGCTGCATGTCCCTGCCACTCCTCACTGGGAAAGCCAGTCTCTGATTGTTTTATGTCCTCAATTCTCTCCTTGTGAGAACTGCACTAGGGACTGCTCTCTTTGGCTTAGCAGATGGGCACAAAGCAACTTTGTTAGAGGTGTGAGTTGAACTTTCCTGAAATTTGAGAGCCACTCCTACTTGGATTTGAACTTTGAAGACCCAGAGGTAGGAAGCTTCCATAAAAGGATCAAAACACATCAGCGCAGGACCCACTGATTTGGCCTGGCAACTAAGGCTGCTAGGATTACGTTACTCAACAGCTCTAGACAGTGGACCCTGAGTCCTAAAAAAACCACTTCACACATGTCTGTGTCGGTCCCAAGGATGCTGGAGAGAGCGTGAGGATAAATCAGTGCAACCTATCTCCATCACTGAAAAAGCAAATCAAAGCATGGCCTAGTGAATATCATCCTTCATTCAACAGCTAATGTCTGTGAGAGACTGTTAGGTTCACAGCAGTGTGGCGAGCACAGAGAAATATAATTGTAGTGGTGTCTGCAGGAGGCTAGTGCCTAGCGAACACGGTGGTATCCAGTGGAAGCGGCAGTGGTACCCAGTGGGGGGCATTGGTCCCTGGCAGGGGGTGAGAGCAGGAAATGAGGAAAGAAATGGTGTATGGTAGCGGATCTGGATTGTGGATGGGGTGAGGGGAGCGTAGAGCATTGGTATTGGTGAGGTCCTACTTGGTGCCTTCCAGAAATACTTGAGGAGTACTTTGCCTGACAGGATCCCGCAAAAGCAAATGAGAACAGCCGTCAGAGTATGGCTATGTTACCCTGTCGGACTCACAGGCTGGCAAAGCTCAAAGCGCAACTTGTGTGAGCCATCTGCATAAGAAGTATGGAGGCCAATCTCGGGGAGCTTTTACACGTCCCAAGGAACATGCATGCATGGCTACAAACGGACTCAAAGAAAGTGACAAATGAGAATTTGGATGACTTTGATGAGGAAGGTATTACTGAGGGTTGGAAAAATTGAGTGGGTTGTCTTGGTGATGAAGATGGGGACCCTTATGGCCCAAAGGGTCAGCTTTTCACCGTGTAGGGGCCTGGAAGCCGTATGTGCAATTGTGGACTGACACAGGCCACGAGAAGGAAGACACCTGGGCAGCCTGTCTTTAAAGGGTGCACTACTGAAAGGAAGGAACACTTTGCACAGGCGCTGCTGGGCATTCGGAAGAGCCTGCTGGCACCAGCCCAGGACACAGGAAGGGTGTTAGCCAGGAAGAGAAAGTGAAAAATGAGAGATCCAGTAGTAGGTAACTGAATGGTAGGCAGGTCAAAAGGGTCTGTAATACCGGGTAAAGAAAGTCAAAGGGCTGGTGGAGTCCCACTAGTCTTCTGTGAAGAGTGCCCTGGGTTCCAGCCCTAGAACTGCACAGAAAAATGAAAAGGAAAAGGTGTGTGTGTGGGGGGGGTACAACTAAGAACAGTGGAGAGGTAGAAATGATAGCACTCTCACAGATTGTGGGGAACACAGGGAGTAAGAGAGAATGAAGATTTTTGACCATGACCAAGGAACTCCTTCTTGCTGAAATGATATTCTTGTTTATAAATTTGGTTGTCAAAATAACTAATTATGAACCAGGTGTGGTGGCCCACATCTTGAATCCCAACACTCCAGAGGCAGAGACAGAGGCAGAGGCAGAGGCAGAGGCAGGCAGATCTGTGGGAGTTCCAGGCCTGCTTGGTCTACAAACTGAGTTCTAGGACAGCCAGAACTACATGGTGAGATCCCCGGCTCTGAAAACAAACAACAAAACCTACATATGGCCCAGGGAAAAGCCTTCCACTTTCAAAAATTGATTTGTAGGAAATTGTATACATGTTACAATACATCTTGGCTATATCTATCCTAACATCCCTTGTTATGACAGTTCTCCCTAGGCCTCCCCAACACATCTCCTTCTCAACTTCATGTCCTTTCTTAAAAACTATAACCTATTGTGTCCAGTCCATGCTGTGATATAGGAAAGGAGGCTTGAGCAACCTACCAGCAGCCAATTCCCTCTTCCCCTGCAGCCCCTTCTGCAAGAGGCCATCTCTGGTTCCGGTTAACCTTGTGTAATTTGTTATAAACATGTTGGTGTTTTTGTTTTTAACACAAATGAAAGTATGATATAATTTACCTTAAACATTATACTATAGATATCTTTTGATGCAATTACATGTGTTTTTCTCATTCTTTTTCACAGTTATGGAGTAGTCCACTAGGTAGCTAAAATATTTATCTCATCATCAGCATTTCAGTGCTACACAGTTTTTTTTTTCTTTTTCCTACAAGTTCTTTTTCTTTTCTTTTCGGACAGGGTTTTTCCATATAATCCTGCCTGTTCTGGAACTAGAACATGCTCTGTAGATCAGGTTGGCCTTGAAATCACAGAGATCCACCTGCCTCTGCCTCCTGAGTGCTGGGATTAAAGATGTGTGCCACCACCACCTGCCTGAGCTCATATTTCTTTATTGCTGCTCCCAAATATATCTTGTTACAACCAATGCTTCAATTAAAATATACTTAGGCAACTATCACAGGTTACATTCCTAGAAGAGAAATTGCTAGGTCAAAAGATATATAGAATTTAGTACCATTTGACATACATTATAAAATTTTCCCCCAAAATGTTTATCTGAGTCAATTCTTCCAGGAATGGATTAATCAAGATCTCTTCCGGGGTGTCTGTGGCAATTTGTCAACCTGCTCTTCCTACAACCGCAGTAAATACCAGTTTGCATCATTGGAAAGGGTTGTATTAGTCAGCAGATCCTAATGAATGAAGGGTTTCTTAATTAAAATAACCAGAAAGTCATTACTTGTAAATATATAAACAAGTTGATTATAGCAAGAGGCTGAATACTTCTAATAAGCATGTGTGGATATTAAATTAACCATGGTTCACAAACCATCCATGGATGCATGGCTGACTGGAAATAACCACTTCACGGTGGTTACCCAATTCCTCTCTGCCAACTGCCAAATGGCAGTCTGACTTGTATGGTTATTATAGTTTGATGTAACTCATGATATTCCCCGAACACATGTTACATGTCAAATGAAGAAGTTTTTCTCCCTGATGGGTATTTAAGAAATTGAAATAAATCTGTCATATTTTCCCATGTTAATTGGCCTTTTTTTAAAAAATAAAAATATAGATATGCCAGCTAGGAATTTGGGATGAATAAGGAATATATATTATTTTTCTTTCACCATAATATAAATAAAAGTTTAGCAAAATTTAAATTTATTATTATTTTCTTTCAATCCATCTTTTAAATTAACAATAATGGTGAAAGAAGTAATCATTCGTTGGGGAGTATGCCTACAATTTTGTCACCAAGGAGGCTGAGTCTCCGGAGGACTGGTGAGGCCCAGGCCAGTTTGGGTTATGCAAGGAGACCCTGCCTCACAAAGGAAGTAAACAAATAAATAATGGCCTACCATTCACTTGACAAATATTTGTTTAGTTTTCAAAGATTAAGAGATACGTTCAAACCATCTCTATGTGTCAGTGAGCTATTTTTTTTTTTATTTCACCTAATTTTTGCAATGTGTAACATAAAAGTACTTTTCCGGCTAGCTTACTTGGTTGAGTTCGTCCCTTGATTGCTGAAGCCTTGGGTTTAATCCCCCTGACACTGCATTAGTCCGCTTAGCTGAAATCTTCTTCCCTGCTGGCTAGCTCTCAGTGTCAGAAGGTACTTTGCAGTCTGCTGGGGAAGAATTATTATCGACTGTCCTGTCAACTGTAGACCCTGGGACAATTCTGTTATGGTAATAGCCAATTGTTTTCCCACTAGATTTAAGGCTTGCGAAGGAAGAAATTCACTTTTGGTACCCATGGTGAGGATGCACTGCCATTGTTTCACTAAGTTGACATGATGTTGCTATCAAATTGTCTAATAAATAGTTTTATTTATGCCCATTGATTAATGCTGCCATTAGCTTTGACCATCGCAGTGGTCAATAGGGACTACAGGGACTCATAACTGGTCAATATGATGAGAATAAATGGCTTTTGTAAACCCAGTGGCTCAGGGAATATCATGAATGAGGGAGTAGAAAGAATGTAAGAGACAGAGGCAGTTCAGGGAGTGATGTGGAGAGCTAACTTGTGGCCATGACAGAGCTGATGCACTCCTGATCTCATGCTGCTGTGATTATCTACATGACATCTCCACAAGACTGAGTCTGTCAACATCCTGTCATTGGGAGGTGCTCAAGGGGCCCCATCTCTCTCCAAGTATACACAGTTATTGATTAATGGGTTACAGCCAGAGATTTTCTTCAGTACTATAACAGTTGGTGACGAGTCCATGCTCCTGTGAATACACCTTCACCCATGCTCCTATAACTGATTCTAACAAAAGTTATGGGGTCACTTACACCCCAAAGGAAATGAAAGTTAAAGGGAGCTAGCGAGAAAGAAGGGGATCAATGGGAGTAGAAGGGGGACAAGATGGGGAAAGGAAAATGGAAATGTAGTTGAAATTCATTGTATATATGTATAAAAACATCACAGCAAAACCTATTATTAGCTATAATTAACATTTTACTATTATCATAAAACATTTTTAAAATGAACAGTAGCTTCAGGAGGTAGGCTATGAAGAAAAGGCACTTCAGGCAACCTAAGTAATTTGCGCAGGGTCTCCAAATTAGTAAGGATTCAAATAAAAATTGAGTTTGAATCTGTTATGGTGCTGTAGACTGCTATCAGCACTTGGAACACAAAGACCAGGAGGACCAGGAGTTCAAGGTCATTCTCAGCTCTATCTACTTGAGATTCTGTCTCAACCTGTCCTCCATGGGTCCAAAGAAAGAAATGAGCCCCAGGCTTTGAATTCTTAAGCACAAATCTGCCTTGTGTCAGTAGGAAGGGATTTAAGAAGTCAACTAATAGAACTTGTACTAAAGAAACAAGTGTTCATTTGATGTACATAGTAGACAACTTGGCTTGAAAATTGCCCATGTTCTTCTCCTTACGAAACAATGTGAAGAAACTGTGGGCTACGGAGTACATGAACATCATTTCTCTTCCTACCTTCCTATCTTTCTGTTTTGTTTTTAAATAAGGCTTTGCTATGCTGCCTAAGCTTGCCTTGAACTCCATTTTCCTGCCTCAGCTGCAAGAGTAGCTTGGACTGCAGCTGTATATCACCTAGCCTAGGTGCTCCCCAATGTCATGGACTGCTATATAGACAATAGGAGGTGCTGTATGAAATCATGAATTCTGATGTCCCAGTCTCTTGGGCAGGGGACTGTGCATAAGGGGCCCTACAAGCCAACACTTCAGTAGAATGATTACAAAAGAGAGGGATCTCAGAAGAGAGATTCTGGAAAGTGATATTTGAACACAGACATGCCACAGAGTGGCAAGCTAAAGAATTCAAAAAGTGAGCTATGGGGTCTGGAGAAATGATTCAGCATTAAGAGCTCTCATGGCTCCGGCTCCGGCAGAGGACTGGTTAAGTTAGCGCTCACATCAGGTGGCTTACAAGTACCTGTAACCCCAGCTCTTAGGGTTCTGCTGCCTCCTTCTGACTCCCATGAGTACCTAGACACATGTGCACATACCCACACAGAGACATGTACACATAACTAAAAATAATAAAATAGAAATAAAATGCTGAACCGGGCAGTGCTGGCGCATGCCTTTAATCCCAGCACTTGGGCAGGAGAGGCAGGCAGATCTCTGTTAGTTCAAGACCAGCCTGGTCTACAAAGTTAGTTCCAGGACAGCCAGGAACATTACACAGATAAACCCTGTCTCAAAATAAAATAAAATAAAATAAAATGAAGTAAAATGCTTTAGTCCTACATGTTTTTGTTGTTTAAATTATTCCAGCTTTAACCTTTGGGAGCTCTGACAATCAATTCCTGCATAACTTTTATGATTATGTTTTTTTGTTTGTTTGCTTTTTTAATATAGGGTCATGTATAGCAAACTGGCATTGAACTTGTAGCCGAGGAAGAGCTTAAAGATGGTCTGATCCCCCTGCCTTTATCTCTAGAGAACTAGCATTTATGGGCATGTACTACAATGCCTAGCTAGGCTGTCATGGTTCTTTTTTCTTTTTTTTGAGACAGGGTTTCACCAGACTGGCCTTGATCTCACAGATACCTGCCTGCCTCTGCCTCTGAGTGCTGGGATTAAAGACATGTGGCACCACCATCTGACAGCAGTCATTATTCTTTTGGTTGGAAAAATGCCATTTGAAAACAAAATCCAGAGTCTAGGTATGCTATTGCTTTTGAGATGCCATTCCATCTAAGTGTCTATGCTGAAGAACAAGGAAATGCATACGTGTCAAATTACTCATTTATCTAAAAGTATTTCTATAGTTATCTATATGTGGGTATATAAAGTATATGAGTTTAGTCAGATTACTTCAGTTCTAATCTATTAACCATGCCATTATCCTTACCAGGAATGCCCCAAGTGTAGATGGAAGTTTCTGTCCCATCCAGTCCCACAGCTATTCAGCCACAAAGAAACACACAGAGGCTTATATTAATTACAAACTGTTTGGCCTATTAGCTCAGGGTTATTATTAACTAGCTAGTACCACTTAAATTCACTCATAATTCTTGTCTATGTTTAGCCACGTGGCTTGGTACCTTTTCTCAGTGTAGCATTCTCATCTTGCTTCCTCTGCTTCTGACTGGTGACTGACTCTGCCTTTCCTCTTCCCAGAATTCTCCTAGTCTGGCTGTCCTGCCTATATTTCCTGCCTGGTTACTGGCCAATCAGCATTTTATTAAATCATTACAAGTGACAAATCTTTACAGTGTACAAAAGCATTATCCCCCAGCACCCGAGGATCAGGCATGGTGGTGCACACAAGAGGTGTTCAAAGGATAAATATTACCAAGTCTGGCATGATGGCACATGCCTTTAGTCCCACCACTTGGGAGGCAGAGGCAGGAGGATCTCTGATTTCGAGTCCAGCCTAGTTTGCAGAGTGAGTTTCAGGACAGCCAGAGCTACACAGTAAGGCCCTGGCTCAAAAAAAAAATTAGGTAAATAAAAAATAATTGAATATCATCCCTGTGTGCAAGGAATGGGGAGAGGAGCTGAAGATGTATGTACCTCAGTGGCCTGGTATGTATGAAGTCCAGGGTTCAAGTCCCAGCATTACCAAAATGAATTTAAAGAATCCAGCTTTCCTTTGGGCTGTTCAGCCCAAGGACCCAAGTTTAATCCCTAGGATACACATGTTGGAAGGAAAGAACTGACTCCTGACTCCCCCGCTCGAGCTGTGATACATGTGTGCCCCTCCTCCCACATATCCAACAAATACATAAAACGTGTTTTCAAAAAGAAGTGAGGAGACAATTGGTATTTGTTTCCTATCATGTAGCAATATTTCCCCAACTGCAGATGGACTACAGTCCTCTACTGCGGCTCTGTGGGACCACAGGTACAATGGCGGTGAGAGGATTTCTCACGCAGCATTTTTATTTTGTGATTCGTTTGTACCTGCCAGACAGAAATTGAAATATCGCAATGTAGCTCATAAATATATAGAATCATTATTATGCGCTAGCTGGATATTACAAGATAATGTTTAAGGAGATGGCAATATTAACCACTCATATAATTTGATCAGTATGCACTGTATATATGTGTATTATGTGGTCATGCAGCACCTTATACACCTGTGCTATTAATACAGTACTCAATAAAAATTCAAGGAAAGCACTTATCTTGGCTTGGCTTCTTTTTGGTGCATCACTCGTCCTTTTTGTTTGAACACCTTTTACCTGCTCTATCACTACCTTTGAGAATTTCCAAAGCGTTTCAATTCTTCGCTGAAGAATAGAGTCTATTTTTTCTCATACCGACTCTTCCTTACCAGGTCACATGGAGGAAAATTCTGCTCTGTCTTACCCAGACGCCATTCTGAGGCATTTATCTTAAAATAAAGGACCTCTGGGTTTGTAATCTGAGCTCTTCTTGTTTGCTGTGCCTCCCCCTCCCAGGGATAATGACCTTCAGGAAACCTCCTTATAGACCTGCACTGGGAGCCGCTGCTTTCCTGGAGTTGCTTGTGATTCTCCATGAGATGCCCACTCGCCACAGGTATGACTTTCCTTTGGCCACTGAGTTTGATTGAGTGCAATCTCTGACTACGACTGTTCTTACTGTTTCCTATCCTACAGCGACGCCAGGACCAGAGAACATCTTCCTGGCAAAATGTTGGTGAGGATGAAAAGTGTAACTGGGAACCTTACTCCTAACTAGTCTTCCTCTGGCTTAGCTGGCTCTGGATTCAACTCCACATCCCTCCTCAGACTGGGGATCCTGGGGATCTATCCACCTTTTCTGTTTTTATAGATTCTTCATCCTACTCATTCTGGATTCTAAAATCTCAGAACTCTTTCTTAAGCCAGATCACATTGCGGCATTTATTTATATCAGCTCCCAGGGTGGACTTCAGGAGAAGGAGGCTGCAACATCTATAAATCTCCATCATGAGATAAACTGGGAAGCTATGAATGGTTATTGAAAAACAAAGAGATACTCCAGAAGTGTTTTTGAAAAAAATTCCGAGCTACAAAATCAGCTTGCTTATTGTATTTCTTTGAGAAATACTGTGGATTGCATTGTGAATGACTGCATAATATTTACATTATGAAATATTGTAATAGCACACTGTTCTTTAACATCCCAAAATATTTTATGAACAGATCTGGAATATTAAGACATCCACTTAAAATTTTTGTTATTGCTGGGCTGGTGGTGACACACACCTTTGATCCCAGCACTCAGAGGCAGAAACAGGAGGATCTCTGTGAGTTCTTAGTTTCAGGACAGCCAGGGCTACACAGGCTAGAAGTTGTCTTGAAAAACAAAACAAAATATTATTGTTTACTATTGTTTTATCTTGTCTGTAGTTTCAGGCATGTGAATAACCCAGGTTGACCTAGAACTTGCTATGTTACCCAAGCTAGCCTTGAACTCAATATCCTCCTCCTTCTGCTTCCAGAAAGCTCCAGTGATCAAAGTCATTCCTAGGGAAAGCCCCTTCAATTTTGTAGTATATTGTCATGATGAAAGAAAATAAATTTCTCATAGGCACATTATGTCACAGCTGCAATCACAGCACACCAGAGGCTGAAGCAGTAGGATTGCCATGAGTTTGAGGCCGTTCTGAGCTGCAAAGAAAGGTTAGTCTGGGCTATGGAGCAAGATTCCATCTTATACATATATATAAAAAAGAACGAATAAAGAAAATCAAGTCAGAAGAAAGCTCAACAAAGAAGACTGGAAAATGGCTAATCATAAGGTGGTCAACGTGCAGTACTTCATCAGCAGGGTATATGTTCTCCGCTCTGCCCTTCTTTAAATTGGAGTCGTTGAAAAAATAATTTTAACTTTTAGGGTGTTATCATCCGAAAGTATAAGCAGCAGTTTTAAAGAAATTGAGCACACATATATATACGAAAGTCTCCGAAAGCTCAGATCTCATGTGAAAAGTTTCCGATTGGAACAACTGTATATATCCATCCCCATCTTCACCCTGGCACACAGCCGCAGAGCATTCTTTGCTGGCTCTAAGGAACAGCACTGTAATTAACTTTGGGCAGCTACAAAGGTCCACCATAATCCAGGCATATGGAAGCAAAGATGTTTATCAGATCGGGTGACTTAAGTAACAAAAATGGTGAAAGCTCTGTCAGTTTTTAGTATTTGATTGGACATGTCCCCAGTTTTACTCTTGGCGTTAAATTCTCTTACAAAAATGCTTCTCCTCTGAAAGTTTTCCCTCAATGAGACAGTCAAAAGTGCCTATGGCTCCGCCAGTGATCCACTTATTGCCAGGAATATTTGATGCCGCAAAAATCTGGTCCAGTTAACACACTTGGCTTGTTCTCTTGTGCCACAGGGTTTTCACATCCCATTCTCAAAATTCGACTTTCATTGCCAGGGATCAACTGTTCTCATTTCCTTCGTGCGTCCACGTTGTGCAGGGCCTGAATATCAAATCGAGCTCGCTGAATAATGAGTTTCTGGAGGTGATTTAGGAAGAATATAACCTCTGCTTCCATTAGGATTTGGATTTGATCATGTCTTTAGAACATACAAGCACGCGACCATAAACTCGACGTGAAATGAAGTACTTACAACAGAAGGCAGGTCACTCACTTTGGATTACGGCCCTAGAAGGAAATGACCTAGAAAGACCTCAATATCCACTGTAATCTTTGTCTCTCTCAATATTTGCTGGGGTTTATGCTAAGAGTTTTGCTCACACTGGCTTCTTTTGAGAGTGATGGTAGTTAGGAGGCCGAAGAGATGGCTCAGCTGTTAAGAGCTCTGGTTGTTCTTCCCGAAGATCCAGGCTTGACTCCCAGCATCTTTATAGCAGTTCCAGGAAACCTGAAGCTGTCTTACTTCCTCTGAGCGCAGCAGCCATGCGCATGACGCACATACATGAGACAAAACTTCCATGCACATAAAGCAAGCAAAACACAACTGAAAAAGAGTGACAGTACCGCTTAATGCTCTTGACTGTGAGAAGGACATCATTTTAGAAAGGAGTTACCGGCTTTTTTTTTTCTTTTTTAAAAAATAATTTTATTTATTTATTTTACCACTCGTCTGCAGTTTCTCCTCCCAGTCGTTCCTCCTTCCCTCCCTCCGTTCTCAACCTCCCTCCCCCCCCCGACCCCGCCCAGTCCACTCCCCCTCCATTTCTGTTTCAGAAAGGGCAGGTCTCCCATGAGTTTCAACAAAACAAGGCACTGCGGTGTTTTCATGGCGGTTTCCCAGCTTGCTCAAAAATGCAGTCTGGCACCCCTGTCCACAACAAGAGAGTTTCAGAGTTGTTTAAGAAATCATAGATGGTGCTCAAGATCGGTCTTTGTTGGCCTTTGTTTTGCTTAGGGAGTCTTGGAACCATAAAATTCTGGAAAAAAATTTTTAATCACTTGTGCGGGTCATTCCCCACACAATTTTTATAGATAGTATCTAAACCCTGGGTGTGGTAACATTCACTTTTAGTCCCAATACATGGGTAGGCGAGGCAAGCAGATCTCTGTGAATTCGACGCTAGTCTGGTCTACATAGTGAGTTCCAGGCCAGCCAGAGTTACCCAGTGAGACCAAGGCGTGGAGAGACGGGGCGGGGGGGGGGGGGGAGGGAGAGAGAGATGTAAGCATTTTTTAATGTTTATATCCGATGAGAGAGAGGAGAGAGGAGGGGGAGGGAGAGAGATGTACGCATTTTTTAATGTTTATATCCGACCCTGGACTTTGGTGTATCTCACAGCCATAGCAGAGGAATTTGCCAGCATTGCTACTTTTCTTGACCTTCATGTCTTCCATGCCTCCTATCTCAGCTGTAGCTCATTTGTTTATGCCCAGGACGGTGGGTGGTTAAGGCAACCTTTTAGTTACTTTGATGTTTTGTACCAATTACTTTTCTTATAATCCCAAGTCTCTGGCCAAAATTTTCCTCCAATTACCTTGGGGAGTGCTTTGAAATGAGGGACCTTCACTTTCCGTTTCCCTAGGGCTTGTACATGACCTGTATGTTGTATGAGTTGAATGAAGGGTGATTCTAAGACTCCCGAGGTTAACTTGCTCTTGAGAAACATGACAGAAGGGAAGAGCTGCCGAGAGCGGGCATCTATTTTACAAAGACAATTTTGATAAGACAATTCGAGGCAAAAGGACAGGAACAAAGCTGGGGAGGATGGAGAGACTTGGCTAGGAATGGTTTTTCAAGCTAGCCCAGTAGGACTTAGCACAGGAAGAAACAGTGTTGAATTTCAGGGCATGGTGTTGATTCTACGGGAGAAGAAACTTGCTTCTCAAATTGTGTGGCTGTGACAGTTCTGAGCATGTTGTTCTGGGAGGACTGTGGAAGGACTTCAGGACTTCGGTCTAGAAAAGTCACTGAGTGTTGAGAGTTCGGTGGGCCGTTTTATAGGAGCTTTGCTGGGACCATGGATGCTGCTCAGCTGGGGCTGAAGACTCAGCTGTGATTAAGACGAGACCAGCATCACTGAGTTGAAGTCTTTCTGGGAAGTGTTTCCTTAGGGTCAGCAGGCAGAAGCTGTGTATCAGAAGTGGCCAGGATTGTGCCTTGTGCTGGCAGCTGAACTTGGTCGTGTTAGAGTCACCCAGGTGGTTCTGGTTCTGAAGGTGTGAAGGGGTCATAGAGAGCAGCTGAGCTTTGCATCATGTGGCCAGGCCGGAGTCCCTGAGGAGAGCACAGGAGAGGCTACTGGTGAAAGTGCAGCCCAGCTACAGCAAGGTACCCCAGAAGTTTCAGAGTTGTCGGTTTGGTTCCGTGGGCTGACTACCAAGAACAGCCACAGGTCTGGAGTGGAGCCAGTCTCAGCCTAGAAGTCAAGCTGTGTGTGCCTAGGGTGAAGTCAGAGAAGTAACTCAAGCCCTTTGGGGGAGCTCAGAAGATGGTGAATGAACGCCAGATGCTAGACATTGAGTTATTTACACTACTGGAGTTTGGTTGTGCTTTTTTTCTAGATTGTGACTGGGCCCTGGTTCTTCCATATTGAACAAAGTACTTATTTTTTGATCTCCCAGGAGCCCACAGTTGAGAGACTAAACTTTTTGTTTGTTTTGTTTTTCGAGACAGGGTTTCTCTGTGTAGCCCAGGCTGCCCAGGAACTCACTCTGTAGACCAGGCTGGCCTTTCTTTGTACTGTAAGCTTGGTGGTTTCATTATTATGTGAGGTAGGAAATTTCTTTTCTGGTGCAGTTTAGTTGGTGTTCTGTAAGCTTCTTGTACCCTCATAGGCATCTCCTTCTTTAGGTTGTGGAAATTTTCTTCTATGATTTTGTTGAAAATATTTTCTGTTCCTTTGACCTAGGTTTTCTGTCCAAAATTCCTATTATTCATAGAATTGGCCTTTCCATAGTGTCCCAGGTTTCCTGGATGTTTTAGGCCTGTTTTCTTTTCTGTTTTAGATCTAACATTTTCTTTGACCAAAGTATTCATTACTTATATTTGGCCTTCAGTGCCTGAGATTCTCTAGCTTACCTCTTCTATTCCATTGTTGAGGTTTGTTTCTGAGTTTCCTGTTCTAGTTCCTAAATTTTAAGATGTTTTCCTGTGCTTCAGCTATGTTGCAATTCTCAGAGTCTCCTGTCCTAGAGTTGCTGGGTTCTAGTGGAGTCTTATTGTCTTGGTTGTTATTTTGTTTGTATGCTGGCATGTAGTGTAATGGATTATTAAAAATTGCTACGGATCCCTGAGTAGCTAGCTGAGAGATCCTAGATACCTGTGGAAAAAAGACAGGCTGGCAGTGAGGGAGTGGGCATGGCTTGTCTCTTAAAGAGATAGAACAACCATTACATGTAGACATCTGGATTGAGGTTGATAATAATTCTAGGTGCTAATAATCTAGTCTTGTCTTTATTGGGTGGGTATTTTCTTCCTTGGTTTCTGTTGCCCTCTCTGGTTCTTAGTAGGGCGTGGTGGCCATTTGTTGCTTGTTAGGATGTTAATTCTTCCGGGATTATGCTATAGGTGTGGCCACACCACACCAGGAGTTCAAGGTAGAATGTGCTTCCAGGTATTGGAAGCTGACATTTAAGAATGAGAATTGGTTTGGGGGGGGGACGGACTCTGAGGGGGTCCAGAGAATGGAAGAAAGCCAAGTGTTCCACTCAGATCTGCTTAGTCCCCTGGGAATGGAGACAGAATGAGGAGAGGCTACAGTAGGTCATTGGCTACCAAACTGGAGATGGGACTGGGGAGTTGGCTTCAGAGGCCAGAAGGGAGAGTGAAGATCTGAAGTTGGCCTAGCTCCTCAGCTGACCTACTTGCTTCTGTGGCTGGCTTGGCTGGCAGGCTCCCAGGAAATGCCCGCTGGAGCTGGGAGCTGGAATAGCAAGATGAGCTGGGAGGATGGTTGGAGGGAAGATCTGTGTGACATGCTGGAGGTGGGGGCAAAAAGTCCACAGCAAGTGGTCTGCCACTGAGCTGGGGTTGAGACTGGGGATTGGATTTCAAGAAAAGAATGAAAAGGGGAACATCTGTAGTTAGTCTGCCTACTTCCCAGTAAAATGACTATCTTACATTGAAAGGCTTATTTGGAGGAGGCGTCGTCAAAAAATAAAATAGTACTTTTCTTTCGTCAGGGTTTTAAGTTTTGGCGTGTCTCCCATCTGAAGGATGAACCCTGGGTCTCAGGGCTTAACGAACTTGCATGTGTTGTGAATGGTGGAGCTACAATTTGAACTTGAACTTCGACAGTGTGCCTGTGGAATCCTGCTTCCTCGTGCCCATATTCTTTTACCCTCCCTTCATTTCTAGGATTTTTTTTTTTAAAAAAAAACTTTAAATCTTTCATTGATATTATTTCGTTTATCATTCTCCACCCTACTGGGATGTTTCTTTATTCTCCTTTCTACAGAAGTAAGGCTTTCCTGGTTTGTCAATTGATAACATGCCTGACATCTTTCCTCTGCTACTTTGTGGATGCTCGATTTTGAATTCCCTTAAGAATTTACTCGGTGGGGCTGGAGAGATTGCTCAGTGGTTAAGAGCACTGGCTGTTCTTCCGGAGGATATGAGTTCAATTCCCAGCACCCACATGGCAGCTAACAACTGTAACTCCAAAATCAGACAAACATTTGGGCAAAGCATCAATACACATAAAATAAAAATAAAATTATATATATATATATATATATATATATATATATATATATATATAAGAATTTATTCGGTGGACCGTGATCAATAGGTCTCGAGATGCATCTGTAGGCGTGACTTCAGGGAAACTGTATCGTCGCCTCCTAGTCATGTTGTGTCTGTGCTTGTTTTCCTCATTGTACCCAGCAACATAATTGTACTTGATGTTACCTTGGGAATGGAAGTGGGTTTTCTTTTGTTTTCTAATCTATACCTTGTTGTCAGACATCTTGACTCTTGTTTAGTGTCAATTTCAGTGAACTGTGTGCTTTCCCCAAAGAAAAATGTTTCATCCGTTTTCCTTCTGAGCATTCACGCTGCCGCATATACATTTTCCATTACCTGCTCTCTACTGCAGATTTCTGGAGGGTGCCCCGGCTTTACCTCCTGGGTAACTGACATTTTCCAGTAAAATTACCTGAGAGTCTTATCTTCTTGTATATCTGGCCTACTGAAATCCCCTTTGTCCTTTTCTCCTTCTTTGCCCTGTCACACACACTGAGATGTCCTATGAAGCTCCTCTGAATAGCCCCACTGTGTGTGAGGGGGGGACTTTCCTGGGAGGATTGATGAGTCAGCCTTCCCCTAGCCACTATTGTTATGTTTATCCAATAGGAAGGGTGGAACCCGTTCTCTCCTTTTAGAGAATACTTAAAGCCAGAATACAGAAAGAAAAGCCTTTCTGTAGTCAGAATGGTTTTGTTTTGTTTTTGAGACTGGTGTCAATATGTACCCTTGGCTAGCCGGCCAGGCTGGCTTTGAACCCACAGAACTCCACCTACCTCTGCCTCCAAAGCGCTGGAATGAAGGGTGTGTACCACCATGCCCAAGTCCCAGTCCAGTTTCTTGAACTGTATGCTTTTTCAATTGTTACTTTCTTCACTCTTTTCCTTTGCTTTGGAAGTAGAAAAAAAAAATCTGGTCTTGGTTCCAGCTACAGATTGGCTACAATCTGAAATGTACAGTCACGTATCTTTCCTGAATTTGTATTGTATTTGTTTGGACATATGCAGCCCCCTTTGTAGCTCAGGCTGCTCTGCAGTGCTTGATCTTCCTGACTCAGCCTGCCGCACGCTGGGCCACCATGACTGCTCGCTACCCAGGGCCTGAATTTTGGTTTCTTCTTGCTGTGCTGAGGATGAAATTTAGGGTCTTGTATATGCTATGCAATTGCTCTACTACTGAGCTACACCCACGGCTCGTGGTTGTTTTCACTGGAACAAAGTGATGGAAAAAGAGTGTTAAATTTCCTTTAGAATTTAATGCTAGTAGCAGGACAGCCTAGGATAAGGTCTGCAGCACCCAAGGAGCATTGGGCAGAACAGTGAAAGAAGGCGGGTCGTCTGTCCTCACCCTTTCTTGAAGAAGCTCGTGCAACCTGATTGAGCCCTGCCCCAGGAAGATCATACTTTCCTGGAGGAAAGTAACACCCCTGTTTTTGGAAGTACAGGGAAAGAAGAAAGAATTGGAATGAACAAGCCTTGATGTGTTTGTTGTCCCAGCTTACCATACTACACCTTTTATTATTATCCTCTCATATATTACCCTACTACACCTTTTATTATTATCCTCTCATATATTACCCTACTACACCTTTTATTATT
>JAQHUG010000289.1:2060174-2076901 GCA_028555095.1 Dicrostonyx torquatus
TCAATTCCCAGCAACCACATGGTGGCTTACAACCATCTGACATGAGATCTGATGCCCTCTTCTGGCCTTCAGGCAGACACACAGACAGAATTTGTATACATAATAAATAAATAAATATTTAAAAAAATTTCAGTGTAATAACTGAAATATTGATGATAAAAAAACAGAATAAAACATATTACCTTATTATCAGAAGCATAGTGTGAACCAAGTGGTAAAAGTTTCTAAATAGCTGGAATTTTTGTCGTTTTGAGACAGGGTTTCTCTGTCTAACAGCCCTGGCTGTCTAGGAGCTCGTTTTGGAAACCAGGCTGGCGCCAGACTCAGAGATCTGCCTGCTTCTGCCTCCTGAGTGCTAGGGTTAAAACAGTGCCCTACCACCGGGCACTTTGTGATGGTTTATAATTCAGTAAATTGGAAATTTTAATCTAGATTTGAGGATTATATATTATATGTGTGTATATACAATTTTCACATGTGTGTATATGTGCACAATTATATATAAATGAACTCACTCTTTGTAATTCACTTTGAAACAATCTTCAATTACTTTTTCCTTGAAACATAGAAGTAGGACTTTAGAAATATATTACTTCCATTGAGACTTTCAAGCATTTTTGGTGGCAACTATTATTACAATGATTATTGGATTAAGTTTGTTTCAGAGCATTGGGTTAATTTCAAAATGTGTATTCTTAGTAACGGCAAGTGTGATATGTTATGTGAGAGTGTAGATATTTATCCTAACTCAAATTTACTACTGGTGTGCTAGTAGTGGTAGTTTTGTTTGCTCACCTGTGGTTTCAGGAGGGGGTAAATAACAAGTAAAATTTCACTCTCGCTCTCTCCTTTTACCTACCTCTCTCCCTTTACCTACCTACCTATCTATCCACAGATCTATCATCTATCTATTTAACAATCAAACTACCTATCTGTCTGAGACAGGATCAAATGTAGACCATGCTGATCTAAAACTTGCTAAGCAGCTGAGACTGACTTGAACTCCAGATCTTCTTGCCCGCATTTTCCAAGTTTTGATATAATTTATTCACAGTAAACTCTACTCTTTTTATTGTGTAGGTTTTCAACCTCATTTCTTTGATTGAAACTTGGTTTTGTTTTTCGAAAATATAGTGATTACAGTTTCTCCTCCCCCTCTTCATCCTTCCTACCCACAAATTTCCCACTTGTCTGTCACACCTTGCAGTAAAAACACAATATTAATTTCTAAAAGTAAATGCTAATTTCCATTTCTTAGATAAGCAGCTAATAAAGTTTATGTAAGCTGTACACTTGGAAAATATGTTTGGTTGCATTAGCTACATTTTATAGCTCATGATTGTAAAAATATACGTTCAAATAGATTCTTTTCTCACGTGATATATCCTGAAAGTGTTTTCTCCTCCCTGACTCCTCCCAGTTCCTCTGCACTTTCCTTCCCATCTGGATCCACTCCCTTTTTGTTTCTCATTAGAAAGGAAACGACTTCTAAGAGATAATAATAAAATATAACAAGATAAAAAACAACAACAACAAAACAACTATCACACCGAAACTCTACAAGGCAAATCAACAGAAGGGAAAGAGCCCAAGAGAAGGACTAAGAACCAGAGACCCATAGGTTCACACATGCAGGAGTCCCATAAGAACATTAAAGTGGAATCCATAATATATATGCAGAAGACCTGGGCAGTCCCTGTGTATGCTGCTTCTATTAGGCAGTTTCTGGAGTTTTTTTGCTCTTGAAAGAGAATCTTGTAATGGCGTGTTAGCTACAATGACCTCAGACTCCTGACTTTAGGAAACCCTGCCTCAGCCTTCTGAGTAGCTGAGATTACATAAGACTTTGCCATCAAAGTTCTGTGAGTTTTGACAATTGGCTATCACCCAAATCAAGAGACAACACATTTTTATGATGTCCCAGAATCACTCAATTTCTTTTTTTTTAAACAACATAATATTTTCATTGATTATTGTTATTTGGGGTTTTTCATTGTGCACCCTGATCACATGACCCAGTCCTCCCAGATCTGCTCCCACCCTTGTGACACCCCCCACAGAAAAAGAAGGAAAAAGGAAAAAAAAAAACCATGTCAATTTACATTACCCATACACTCACTGGAGCGTGGTCAAACTCCCAGTGAGCAGCTCCTTAAAGAAAACGGAGTCCTTCCCAACTCACACCCCTGCCAGAAGCCATCAGTTGTGCAGAGCTACGCTTCAGCATCCTTATCACAATTTTTAAGAGTCCTCTTTGATGGCTTTTGTCTGGGCTGTTACTTTGGTGACTGGAGGTACCCAATTTGTTTATGTAGTTCATTATTACTCCTCCACCAGCCACTGTTAGCCATCCATCTGTTTTCTGCACTTTCATGCTGCCTTTTCTTTCAGATATCCATATAGACTGAGTCTTCAAATGTAGAGTCATTTGAGACTAGCTTCATTTGCTTAGTATGATGCTTCAAGCTCCGTCCATATTTTCTTTCTTTTACTGCTGAGTAGCATTTGGTTTATGTATCAACCACAGCTTGTTTAGCCACTTATAACTAAAGTCTATCACTGGGCTTTTAATTAAGTAGGTAACTTTGTGATTACTAGAAAAAACGATTTGGATATTTTACTTTTCCCCTAAGAGCAGACTCTGAGAAATGAAAGGGAAATATTTGAAATTTTCATAAATTCAAATGTTGATAATCTTCCTTTCAAGAATGAAATTGAAGAGACTCTTGCTTTAATGAGAATGTAATTTTAAAAATATTTTCAGAATGAAGTGTGTGTGTGCGAGCCTGCATGCTTAATTTCGCTTTCCCTCGCTACTCCTTGCCAGTTGAGACTCTATATTTCCTTTAGTGTATTCCCAAACAAATATTCATATGATTGACAACATTCTGAAGGCAGAAATCTTCCATTAGTTTGCAGAAGCATGCATATACGGCCACAGTTTCCTTGAAAGCTCCCAGGCTCTATAGCTGCTCACGGTGTACTGAATGCGTGGAGTTAATGGCTAGAGCTGAAGCTGTTCTGCCCTCTTCCCTCTGTTTATTTTTTCAATCATTATCTAGAAATTCATTGTGATGAAACTGAGTCTACAAAACCATTAAAAAATCCTGCAATTGGAACAGCCAAAGGTCAATGAAGGATTGGTTCTAAATGATATAATTTGAACATATGAAACGTATCTTCATAGTCAAAGTTTGTGATTCCGAGCATACTTAATTCCAAAGTAGCATTGGCTTCCTTTCCCAAAAGGTTTAGAAGAATTCCTGAAGATGGATCAATTGTATTATTTTTTAAAAAATGGATTTGGCCTAAGGCAGAGAAAATCTTTTCCTCTGGTCTTTTGACAAGCACATTGAAGTTGAGGCCACATAGCTTAAAAGCTTCAAAATTAGAAGCACAGTTTCTTTTCTGGGGGTGGGTGGGTGGGTGTGTGCTCGTCTCCTTTCCTGGCACACTCCTAAATAAGTTGCTAATTGTAAAAGGAACAGACCAAAGTGGACCCTTCAAAAGCCAAGTTTGAATTCCCTTCCTTCAAGGTGGGAGGAGCCTGTCTGACAAGCAAGAGAACGGGGATTCGGAACTTGTCCTTTAAAAAGTGAGCTGAGCAAAACTGTATGGAAAAGCGTAGAGCAAATCTTCATGGAAAGCCTTCCCTACGTGTGATAGCTGATCGCTCTGTTTGGAGCAGCATTAAATGCTTTTGTGTTCTCATTTTGTACTAAGAGAGGTTATTTTTGGTCTTTTCCCATTTTAATTACTCCCCACGGCTCAACTTCTGGTTTGGCTTTTTCTGGGCTTGGCCACACATTTCATTAGCCTGTGTACTTTCAGACTGACTGACCCAATTTAAAAACTCTTGCTCCCAGAGCCCAGACATCAAATTATCAAAGAGTTTATTTTTCCTTTCTGTGTATTTTTCTACATTCAATTTTTTTTTTTAAAAAAAGCAAACCAAACCCAAAGAATTTACCATTTCTGGCGTTTTATTTTCATCTTTCTGTAAAGAAAAAAATATCCAGGCACCAGTTGACTCCAGAAATGGAACAAAAGTCACGCATGGGACCAGGGAGCTGGCGACCAGGGCTTTTCATTCTTCCAGAGGAAACCTAGTAAGCAAGAGAATTTGAGGCCACATGTTTACTGCACAATTTAAACAAGATGTTTTCAGACAGCCCTTCCCCCGTGGCATTTAATTGGTCTTCATTTTGTCACTTTTTGCTGTAACTGAACCAAGTTCTTTGGCTGCCGACCATAAAACATTGTGTGACGAAGGAAGTTTGCAGCTCACAAGAAGACAAGCTGCAGATAGAGTCTAGGAGACTTTTCCCTCCTCCCTTCGCTTTGCTGAGGTACTCTCCACGTACTTTAGAATTTTCAGTTATAGGGACATAGATAAAAGCGCTCGCATTTGCATGTTTCATAAGCACTCTGCTTCTTTGACACTTCTTACATGGAAATGGCGTGAAACCATGAAAATAAGTCTAGTTTAGTCGCCTTCAAAAAAAGAAGAAGAGAACTTAAATAAGAAAGAGGGAGATAGTTGAGTTCAAGATCATACACTAAGACTTCCCTACCGTGTCCGATGAGTTGGCCTATCACTGAAACAATGAGGATGATCCTTAGCTCATAGGAACGTGGTGAAGATGAATTAATAATGTTTGTCAAGGTGTTTTTTTCCCCATTTCGAATATTATATTACCTCTTGATTTTTTTTTCGCTATTACACAGTGCGCTGTTCTCACAAGTCAGCTGGTTCTGTGAGCTTGGTGCCATAGGAATGTGCAGACTGGAGTGGGAAGTAGAGAAATGGGTTGAAGTTACTCCTTTCATGGCATTGGTGCGCTGTGCATGGACGCATGAAAAACGAGAGAAGCGGGGCTGGAGAGATGGCTCAGTGGTTAAGAGCATTGCCTGCTCTTCCAAAGGTCCTGAGTTCAATTCCCAGCAACCACATGGTGGCTCACAACCATCTGTAATGAGATCTGGTGCCCTCTTCTGGTCTGCAGGCATACATACAGACAGAGTATTGTATACATAATAAATAAATAAATAAATAAATATTTTTAAAAAAAACGAGAGAAGCGAAAGCTTGTCACTGTGTAGTGAAGATGCCAGTCACCACTATGACATGCTTCATCTCAACCAAAATATAAAAGAACTCTGGCTCATCTGGTCTCTTTGCATCCTTTTTGGGGGCTGTACGATTTCTGTGTCTTTGTGACGACTTGGCTCCAGGGGTACTTTTCCATCCTTGCGGGTACAGAAATGCATCTTATTCTTGTCATCGAGGGATGTTCTTGTTCCAGTGAACGAATTCACTCTTACAAAGCCCATAAGGGACTAAATGTAAATCAGAAAGTTGCTTAATTAGTTTCCTATGAGAGTGGCCCCTAGGCTGATAAATGAGACCAGCTGTCTGATAGGCACCCCACCTGGTAATGTAATCTGCCATTTGGAAGCCCCGTGAGCAGAGAATCACAGTGAAGAGGAAGAGAAATTGGATTTCTAGAGGATTCCCATCAAGCTCTTGGGTCCTACAGATTCCCTCTTCTTCACTATCTAGACTGCTACAGTTGCTGCCAACTCTCTTCTGGTTACACTATAGAAACACTGAGAAAGTCTTGCTTTCTGCATGTCCACAGGTTACATGTAGACAGTACAATTTTACATTTCATTGTCAAAGAGCTGGAGAGATGGCTCAGTGGTTAAGAGCACTGGCTGCCCGGTGTAGGAGGGTTCTTCTGTATTTGGGTTACTCTCATTGGTTGAATAAAGGACTGCCTGGCCTATAGGAGAGGACACAGCCCTTAGGTGGGCGGAGTAGACAGAACTGAAGGTGGTGAGAGAGAAGGAAGTGGGCAGATGCCATGCTCCTCTGGCCCAAGGTGGATGCAGGTTAGAATCTTCCGATAGATCACCACCTCGTGGTGACATACAGACTTTTAGAATGGGTTAGTTTAAGATGTAAGAGTTAGCTAGAAGAGGCTAGTGATAATGGGCCAGGCAGAGTTTAAATGAATACAGTTTTCGTGTGGTTATTTCAGGCATAATCTAACCGTGCAGCCGGGAGCTGGACGAGACAGAACAAAAGGGCCCGCATTTCTCTCAGGTGCTGGGCACACAACAGCTGCCTTTCCAGAGGATCTAGGTTCAATTCCCAGCACCCACATGGCAGCTCATAACTGTAGCTCCAGTTCCAGGGGATCTGACACACTCACACAGATATGCACCTAGGGGCATTTCATTTGTATTTTCATAAAAAAAAAAAAAGTGTGCCTGAAAATGGGAACCATGACAACCAAGAAAAAGAACAGACTATTTTTGATTTCGAAGCCAGCCTGGTCTACAGAGTGAATTCTAGGACAGCCAAGGCTACACAAAGAAACCCTGTCTCAAGAAAATAAAACAAAACAAAATAAAAGAGGAAAGAAAGAAAGAAAACAAAAGAAAAAAGAATAAGTAGAAAAAAGTCTGAAAGTGACAGTAAGTTTAGAACTTGAAACCTAACTCTTCTGTGGCTCTCCTGATTAGTGGCAGCCAGCCTGCAATCCAACTTACTTTTGCTTCTACTGAACTATTTATCTAATTTCTTTAATATTTTTGGCATTAAGAACTATCCTACATGGGGGCAATGGTGGCATATGCCTTTAACGCCAGCATTTGGAAGGCTGAGACAGGCAGGTCTTTGAGTGCAAGGCTAGCCTGGTCTACAAAGTAAGTTCAAGGACAGCCAGGGCTGTTATACAGAGAAAAACTGTCTCAAAATGCCCCCCCTAAAAAAAAAGAAAAGGAAGAAGAACTGTTACTTAATGCACAAATGTCATTTGTAACTGTGGAGTGGATTATTCTTTCAACTTCCATACCCCCAATAAAATGCAAGTTCCTAAGCTGTCCTTTAGAGAAGTTTCAGGTGATGTGCTCAGACCTATGTCCGCTCCCCTTCCATCCTATTCATTAGGAGCAGTACTGCTCACACACTAGGCCTTTAATAGATTTCCTGATTAAGCCCTAATCAAGAACAGTGAATCATGTTCTTGAAATTAAACCTAGATGCTTTGGTACAGACAAAGGATTTAGTAGTAACATGTTTCATTTGAAAGCTTTCTCCAAATGCAGTTTCAGATAGATCGCTAGGGTTCTCAGTGCAATGAGCAAGGGACTAGCCTCTGAAAAGCATCCTGGGAGCAGCCTCCATAGGTCTTCCTCTGATTTCACCCTTGGCACTCCACTTTGCATTAAGACTTCATCTCACGCCGGGCGGTGGTGGCGCACGCCTTTAATCCCCAGCACTCGGGAGGCAGAGGCAGGCGGATCTCTGTGAGTTCGAGACCAGCCTGGTCTACAAGAGCTAGTTCCAGCGCAGGCTCCAAAGCCACAGAGAAACCCTGTCTCAAAAAACAAAAACAAAAACAAAAACAAAACAAAAAAAAAAAACAAACTTCATCTCACAAGTTCATTGAATCCATTTTCTTCTCGTGATCGCCACATCACTATCTAAGCTGTCACCATCTCTCACTCAGACAGCCGATCAGCTTGCTTATTCCTGGTCTTTTGTTGCTGTTGTTGATGGCGGTATAGGTTGGAATCCGGGATCTTGCAAATGCTAAATGCATTCTGCCACTGAGCTCATTCTCATCCCTGAACTCTAGTGGAGGGCAGGAATGTCCTTTGAGAAAGTGGCACCTACAGCCGATTGACAGTTTTCAATTAGTTTCTAATATTCTAACAATAAAAAATTGCCTCAAATACCATCCCAGCCACATTTGCTCCTGCTCTTTATCTTGTTCTCCATTTTCTAGCATTACTAACTCCCCTTTTAAAGTTCGGAAGCCAAATGAAACTCTTTCCTGAAATTTAGCTTTTGCCCACTCTGTCCCATTATGCTCTCATTGGAGATGAGATTTGACAGACTGATAAGAATCACACAGAGGCGAGTGATTTCATTTTAATCTTACTCACTGCACGGTGTAAAGACTTTCCTAGTTGAGCTGGTGGGTGTGCTTAAGTCATTAATTTGAATCTGGAATGAGTTCATATTATCCACTCTGGTGGATCACTTAAAGGCGATCCCGTCCTCTAAGTGGTCCTTCTCGAGCATCGAAGCTAATCTCCTATACCGATACTAGGTTCTCACTATAGATAGTTAATATGAATTGCAAATGTATTTCATTTCAGTGGCTTCACAGTAGTATCCGGGCAATTAAACAATAGCCATAATATAGGATAAAATATTCTCTCTCTGTAAAAGTGATTGCATCCTAATTGTTGTTAACCTGGGGAAGTTATTCCTCTGAGTAAACAGGCGCTCTCAGAAAAACATTTCCTCATTAAGGCTCCCAGGCCTCTGCGTAGCATACCGCAGTAGTAATTTACACACTGCTACCTTATTGGCCTCAGAAATTTAAAGCAACTCCCAAAGAGCCTGACACACTCATTTTGTTTTCAGCACCTCATATATAAGCAAAACGATTCCGAGCCAAATGTTTGATTGGATTATGCAAGTTTTGGGCAATAGAGTTGACATCCAATTAGGTTTTTTTTTTTCTTTAAGTTAATGATAAAATTAGTTTCCATTGCTTGAGGTCACACCAATTAAGAGAAAACAGGTAAGAGAGACCCTGTGTGTGTGTGTGTGTGTGTGTGTGCGCACACGTGTGCACATGTGGTGTTTGTGGGTGGGTAGGTTAGGAGAACAGTCTGCAGTCCAGCAGTTTCAAACCTTCTATAGATTATTGTTTGTTTGAATAATATATATTACTGGTTACACTGTGTAAAATCCCAACTTAATGTATAGGTAGGATTGAGACCATAGAGAAGAGATCTTTTCTACAACAGAGGCAAGGGCTGCCTTCTTGTTAGAGTTGAGTAGAAGTTGAGAATGTTAAATTCCCACCAGGAAAATTGGTTGAGACCACCAAGACCTCCCACTTTGATGTCCCATCCCCCAGTAGCACCATTACCGCTACCACCGCCACTGCTAGGATCATCACCTCCTGTTCTGATACCAAGGCAAGACCATGAAAAGGAGATGAGAGAAGTGATATAAGTAGGACGGCTTGTGACATGGATGGTTTTAGAAGTGACCGAGGGTCATTTGTTCAGGGCCAGCACGCGCAGAGCAGAATCTGAAAAGCAGGAAGATATGCCTCCGCAATCCTAATCCCAGAAGAACACCAACACATTTCCTATGCTCCTCCGGGTAGAGAATTCAGCAGTGCATGTGTGTGTGCATGTGCGTGTGTGCATGTGTGTGTGTGAGAGAGAGAGAGAGACAGACAGAACTGCAACTTCCAAGTAGGTGGTGTCGTAGTTTCTGTACCGATGATGTCACTCACTCAGTGCTCAACAATCTTTCTTGCCAAGGCCATCACAGAGAAGCAGGAATTTCACAAAAGGACTTCCCAAGACTCACAAGAAGACTGCAACTCCCTGCAGTCCCCACTAAGCCCGCCACTTCTTCTCCAGGGCTCTGGAGAGCTGACAGAGGAGCTACATTGTACTCTGGGAATATCCGAATTCGTTCTTTCATTTCAAATACACGGCATGTGACGTGTAGCAGGCAATCTGATGTCCTGGGAGTACAGAGAAAAGTAAGAGTCTCCCAGTTTGCCAGGAGTCCCTAATAACAGAGACGGAGAAATAGAAATGAATGGCTACAGCATCAAGCACAAAGGGGAGTTCTGATCTCCTGTGGGAACAAGAAGGAAAGGGCTGTGCGCCTTCCCATAGGGCAGTCATGAAGGGTGCAGGATGCAGCCAAGGTGAGGTTGAAGTGAACTCTTTGCCTGGCCTGAACACTAGCAAAACGAAGGGCAGGGGGTGTACGTAAGAACTGAGGAGTCAGGCCTTGGTAGTACACGCCTTTAATGCCAGCAGAGGCAGGCAGATCTCTGTGAGTTCAAGGACAACCTGGTCTACAGACTGTGTTCCAGGACAGCCAGATCACGTGGTGAAACCCTGCCTCCACGGTGAGGAGGAGAAAAGAGAAGAGCAGGGAAGGACAGGTGTGGTAACATAGGTTGGCATGATTTCTTTAGAGAAAAGTAGACCAGGAACAAAAAAGTCTCTGGGGTTCTACCCAAGCTATTTCTGAAAGAAAAGGAAAGGGGTAATCAAAAAGCCTGGCTTTGAAAGAGGGATGAAACTTCTCAGGAGGGGTGGAGGCCTGCTGCCTGCCTGGCCCCGGAGCGTCGGTCCTAGGCTGTCCACAGAAAGGGCAAGGAGACCTGTTGGAAATGTGTTTCTCTTTAGTCCCAAATTGCTTGCAAGCTTTTGGGGCTTGTTTAGACTCTTTAAAAATTGAAAGAAGATGATCTCCATGACAAAATGGTGCACGTGCTTTTGAAAAGGCTGCAGAGAGCCCTCAAGATGATTTAGCAGATTCAGAAGAGCCTGAGAAATTCCTCACCGCAAGTGTCAAGGGAGAGGGGCCTCCGAGTTTCCAGCCTTATGTTACAGATGCTCTGAATGCTGAGCTTCCAGAGAACCTTTCGGAGTATCTAGTATTTCTGAGAAGAGTATTCTGCCTCCCATTTTACAGCAACACCGAGGCAGCCTTAGCAGCTAATGGCTTCTACATCTGGAAGGGCAGCGAAGAACCAAATATTTGGTCAATGACTAAAATATTTCCACATCACCTCGCCTTCGAAAGATCACCTACGAGGCACTTCAGTTTTCGAGCCGGGGAAGTTGAAGAAAGCAAGTAATTAACTCAAACTCGACTACTCTGGGAATACTTTTCAATATTCTTCCTCGTATACATTCCGCCGGGGACAATGTGAAGTTGAATCAGGTGGCTGGGCTGTGTGCGCTTGCCGCCAGAGCTGGAGAGCGTGCGTGCGAGTGAGATAGGAGGAGCTGGAGAGGCAGACGGAGAGAATTAATTTAATTTTTCGGAAGGCCTCTCAGGGCTCCAGAAGTAGAGCAGCGCTTGCTTCTACTCTTCTCTGAACAATTTTCATTTCTCTCCTCACGACTGCTTCTACAGGGCCCTGAAGCCGTTCTCTATGTCTTTGTAAACCTCCGAGTGGCTCTTTTCCTCTGGGTGTCCCAGGAATGAAGACTGGAGCAGAACGAGAGAAGGGAATGGCTGATTTGTTCTAACAGCTCTGTCGATGCGTAATGGGCATGAGAGGACCAGGGTTGAACTAAATCGCTTCTGTGCACTATTCTAGGCACTGAGGTTCAGATGGGCTCCGGGTGCGGAAAAGGTTGCGTGTGTGACCATTCCCTTTCAGTTGTACTAATCATTTTCCCCACGCCTCGAATCCAATCACCCATTAGGAGAGAGGCCCACATGGGTTCCTACTTGGCTAGGAGTGTACCAGCTCCAGATAGATGGTCAGTGAGGGCATTTTTGACGTTAACGATGTCTCTTTGGGGGCTCCTAATATGTGATTTGAGTCGTAGAGGGAGCGGGTGGCTATTGAGAATTGCTTGACAAACTAAACCTCGTGGACGATTTAGGAACAGACTTAGCAAGCGGTCCAAGCCTTTGTCCCCATCCCTTTCCGTGGTGGTGTTGGGCCTGAGCTACCCTTGTGTGAGGACTTTATCTAGGTCATTGTCTAGCCGGAGGGGATTAGGACCGGGCGGCTCCTTTCTGCTGGATTCTGTCTTGACCTTATCTTGTTTTCCTTTCCTCAGTTTGTCTACTTTCTTTCTAGTGTTTGCCGAAGGAAGCTGACAATTCTTAGCCATTATCATGAATGCTTGCTGTGTGCCAGGTCGTAGCAGAAATTCTTTCCGTCTGCTAAGACTTAATTGTCTAAAAGCCCAAGGGAGCCTCTTCTTATTGCCCTACCCATTTAGCGGACCTGGAAACTGGGCCTCTTCTTATTGCCCTACCCATTTAGCGGACCTGGAAACTGAGGCTTGGTGAATTTAAGCACTTGACTGTATCAGTCACCTTTTACTGAGATTCCAAGCAACCCCAATAGTTTTGGACTTAAAACAGTGTCTGACAAGTATTTTCCCTTTAAAGGGCCGCAGAGTATTTTTTAGTTTTGTATGCTATACAAGCTCTGTCGCAATTACTGAAGGATATACCTTTGTCATACACATCATGTAAACAGACATGACTATAAAGCTTGGTGTGGCTGTATAAAGAGACCCTGCCTCAAATTATATATATTACTATGTATATAGCTCAGGCTGGCCTTGAACTCATGATCCTCCTACCTTAGCCTATCAAGTACCAGGATTACAGTTACACGCCACCATACCCAGCTTTATATTTCCACGTCTAGCAATGAAGTTTTATTGGAACATGTGCTTTCTTTTCTTTCTTTCTTTCTTTCTTTCTTTCTTTCTTTTTTCATTGTTGTTCATTTTGGGGACAGGCTCTTATTATAACTATTGTGGGCCACGATATAATATTTCTCTTTCTATGTGTTTCTCATAATTAAAAAAATTTAAAAACACAGTGGATAAGCTGTAGGAAAACGGCGATGGCCTTATTAAACACTCATTTAGGGGCTCAGAAGGGGGTGCCTCAGTGGCAGACAATCTACTTAGCATGTATGAGACAGAAGTTCAATTTCTTCCACCTACACCACCACAAAAACACCCACTTGTTTCTTGTCTGGCTACATGAAAGCAGACGTTCGGTTCTGAATCTGCTAGGCTCTATCCAGCTTACCTGGGCTTGTGCCCATGATTTTGGACCTCACCTGAGGGGGTGGCTACAGCATAGGGCATATTGTTTCCACAAGAAAGGAATAAGATGGGCAGAACCAGAGCACACAGTTTCAATGTCTTCCTAAGGCAAAAATTCTCATGTGCCTAGAAACTATAGACGTTTCTTCCTCATATTTAGAAACCGGCAAGTCTAATATCCTAGTAGTGGGCAAACTCAGAGTCTGGAGAAGTCGGCCTTTTGATTCATGAAGGCTACTTTTCCACAATGTCCTCATATACAGAGACTGAATGGACTTGCTCTGGCCTCTGTCCCAAGTCCTATTCATGAGGGTACATCTTCGTGACCTCACCACCTCTCAAAGGCTCTCTCTACCTCCTAAGGCCATCATCTTTAGATTTCAGCAACTATTTTGTTGTTGTTATTGTTGTTTTCCAAGACAGGGACAGACCTGGAATTTGCTCTGCAGGCCAGAGCTGGCCTCAAACTCACAGAGATTCGCCTGCTTCTGCCTCCTGATGGAAGTGCTGAGACTAAAGGTGTGCACCGCCGTGCCCAGCTTCAACATACGAATTTAAGAGGGGAGCGAGACAAAAATATTCAGAGCAAGGGACCACTGTGAAACTTAATTGTGTTCGTATGAAGTATATGCCATACACTTATATCCTATTTGTCTAATCAGGTGACCCGGTCAAGTCCAAAGTGAATTGGGACAGGAGAGAAGCCTTGTTCAAGGGGCAATGGGTAATCGCTACCTTGGAAGATTGTATGGCGGGACTGAACATCCAGGGTGATGACGACACAAGGTTGTTTTTGCTCCCCAATCCAGTCTGTCAACCACTTTGCTGTGGTGTCATTCCCCTGTGGTAGGACTCTGTCCTTCCACTCCCCACAGAGCTTTTCATTACCTGCGCCACCGCCCTCTGCTGCTGCCCTTCCGAGACAAGACACCTTCCTTTGATAGTTGCCCTTACTGAGCTCCTAAGTGTTTCGGAAGCTGGACGCATTTCACTAAGTACTGTGCCCTCCTCTAGACCAAGAGAACGTGACTCACAGTCCATGGAGAATCCCCCCCCTCCCCCCCGGATTGCCGGAGCACACAGGGTACTGCTTTGCATTCACTCCTTGCTTAGACTGTCGAAAGGGCTGTGCATCCCCCACCTGTTTTATCAGGAAAGGGCTGCCTTCTCAGCAGAGGACACAAAGAATAAAGCCCAATTGCTCCCTGACCTCCGGCCAGCCCTCCCCTGCCAGGAAACAATAGCTGTGGCTTGTATCCGGCTTCGCAGATTGCAAAACCCCATCCTGGGTCATTCCAATCAATCCTTGAAAACACGCGAGCGCCAGACAAGATTACCATTTTACAGATCAAGAAACTGAGTCTGAATGAAAGTTCAGATAGCTTGATGACCACAGACTTCACTAGGTGGTGATGAGATGAGTTAGTGGCGAAGCTGGACCTCAAACCCGGGGCTCTTTCCACTCACCCAGAAACACACCCTGTCTTTGATGTTTCCTGGTTTCCTCCCTTTAAAGCATTCCTACCACTGCTATGATGCAGGATTAGAGTCCTTCCTCCCCTGGGATTTTAAGAACCTTAAAAGGACTGGCAGAAAGGAGGTTTAACTCTTTATTGCTCACTGTATGACCATTGCATCAGCCAGGGAGGTGGCTCAGTCAGTAAAGGGCTTGTCCAGCAAGCTCGGGAGCTGGGTTAAAGCCCTAGCAACTGCCCGGGGGTGGTGTGGGGTGGGGAAGCAGAGCATGGTGGTGCACATTTGTGACCCAGTGCTGAGACCGGGACTCCTGGGGCTCACTGATCATCCAGCCTAGACTATCTGGGCAACTTCCAGGCGGTCAAGAGATTCAGTGCCGCCCCCCCTCTTCCCTAAGGTGGATGCTCCATAAAGGACAGCACCTCAAATTGACCCTGGTCTCATACCCACACATACATGTCCTCCTCCACACGAAGATGCATGTGTCGACACAAGCTTCCACAAATGGTCTTGGTCACTGGAAGGTGGTAGACTGTTATTGCACGTATATTAGAGTCTCGCACTGCCTATTATTTCCACACTCACTGAATCCACGAAGGCCTGCTTTAAGGACACCTTCCCCAGCCTTCCCAGGTGAAGGAGTGAGCGAACTTCTTTTCTGCTTCGTCCCCAGACTCTTCTCCTCCCACAGACTCTTATGAGCCTGTGTTGGATTTCTTCACTTGCTGGTGCTTGTCTCCCACCAAGCCCCTAAGCTCCCACTGTGCACAGACCCTCGCTGGGTCACCTTAACGTGTACATGTCCCCACTGTGACAGTTGTCCCTCTGCCCTTGACTGGTTGCCGCCTATGTGCTCTTCTGAGCTCGGAAAGGACATACACTTCACATTTTATTTTTAACTCTTGGATCCCCCCCTCACCCCCGCTTTTGCTAGTCATGAGGTGGGTTATTTCCCATTTGGCTCAACTCATCTGAGATGGGGGGGGGAGCAATGTAACTGCTCTCCTGCAGCTGTCATCAGACAGCAAGAGTAACTTTTTCCTGCCGCAGTATTTTTAGAAAGTCGTCAACTTTAAAGTAATCAACTTGTCAATTGCAGTGAATGATTGGGAAGGTGGTGTCATTGTTTCCTGGCCACCACCATTCCGAGGGTTTGGCTGGAAATTAATGGAGGAATGGAAGGTTCTAACCTTTGGTTTCAGGGATCCCAACTGAGTGCGCTTCTTTTTCTCATGCTACATAGTCCTTTGATGCTAGAAACGTGGAACAGTCCATTAAATCTGCCAGGAGGGTGACAACGAAGAATGTCATTCTAATTTCTCTTCCTTGCTCACATCCATCATCCAAACCATAGGCAGATAGCACTAAAAGATGAAAGAGAGGCCACGGGATGGATCTCAGTGGGTAGAGTAGCTGCCTCACATGCGTGAAGCCTGGGTTTGCATTCCCTTGCACCGCATGTAACCTCACATGGGGGCAGCTGAGGTTGTCCTCGACCACATTGTGGTTCTGAGGCCAGCCTGGAATAAAGCAGACCACTGTGTCCGGGGAGGAGGAGGGAGGAGGGATGGGAAAGAGCCTTTTACCCACCTGCCTCTTGATGCTATTCACATCCTACAAACACTTGATTTCCAAAGCAAAGCTCAGTATTGTTTCTAAAGTTCCGGGCACACTCCCTTGTGCAACTTTCTCGGATAACGAGAGACCATTGGCTCGTCCACGGAAGTTCGTCTCTCGCCGTGGGTTCACAAACTCTACTTAAAAGATGCTTCCAGCCTGCTGGGTGAGATCTACTGATGTTCATGTCAGAACTTACATAGTTTATGTTGTCTAGTGGGCCTTCAGCATAATTCAATATGTGGCAAACAGAGCCATGACTTAGGCATGGTTAAAATTGGGGGACGGCAGCTTTCATCCAATACCGTCAGAGATGCGTCCTACAGATGGGAGCCCTGACAAGATGCCACTTTAAATAAGCGGCCCCATACACTTAGCAAATCCTCGGCTCCTCCTCCTCCCCTCAAGCCTCAATGTACTCTCTTCACCCTAGGTTTTGTTGTCAGGGGCACACTGAGCAGCTCAAGCCGGGATGTATGATTTAACAGATGTTTTGCAAAAGGTTCCATTCTTCTGGCCATCAGCACATGTGGAGCTGTCAGGAGCCCTGTAAAGATTTTACAAGCCTTATAAGTCATAGTTTATTGAGCTTGAGGTGGAATTTAATATATCATCATGGCTCTGGAAGTTCCCTCCTCTTTGTCTGAGATAGCCTATAGCTTTATTTACCTTCTAACTAAAAAAATGTTGGCCCTAAAAGACATTGAACAAGCCAAACTCCCCATTGGCGCCCTGGTGTCATGGTTACCTTCTGGGTTTGGCTCCTTGGCACCTTTCGTGAGGACACTGCTCTTTTTCTTTCTGGGCCAGGGCAGGTGTCCGGCTAGCAAGCAAGCCAGAGCAGTGCTTCAGAGAGTCTTTGGATCATTTGTTCTTCCTTCTTGAAAAGTTCTTCTTCTTCTTCTTCTTCTTCTTCTTCTTCTTCTTCTTCTTCTTCTTCTTCTTCTTCTTCTTCTTCTTCTTCTTCTTCTTCTTTT
>JAQHUG010000289.1:2086948-2100377 GCA_028555095.1 Dicrostonyx torquatus
CCATGTACTGGGATTATAGGTGTGAGCCAACATCACCTGACTCTTTTTGAGACTGGATCAATCTAGTGTAAACCAAACTGGCCTTGGACTCACAAAGATCTGCCCTCTGCTGTTTTCCAGGTGTGTGCCACCACTGCCAGACTGGTGGGGGACAATTCTGTATTCTGTCAATCATGTTTTAAATAAATGCTGATTGGCCAGGCAGGTAGTATAGCAGGAAAACCAGACAGGAAGTAGAGGTGAGAACAGGAGAATTCTGGGAAGCAGGACACTCCCTCGGCATTCCTGCACAGACCACTGAAGAGGCAACATGTGACGAGAAAGGTACCGAGCTATGTGGCTAACATAGATAAGAACAATGGGTTAATATAAGTTACAAGAGCTAGTAAGAAGCCTGAGCTAATGGGCCAATCAGTTTATAATCTTATGAAGACCTCTGTGTGATTTTTCCTTGGGGCTTGCTGGCTGTGGGGTACCCGGTGGGACAGAAACCCCAACAAGCAGGGCCTCCATGCTACACCAGACCTCTAGTGGCTTATCTCTGCACGCTGTTCTTCAGGCAAGCTTTATTTGTTAAAACACAAATAAAATATCACTACAGGAAAATGTTTAACTGGGGCTGTCTTACAGTTTGGAAGTTAGTCCATTATCATAATAGGGGGAAGCATAGCAACAGGCAGGTAGACATGGTGCTGGAAAGTTTGCTGAGAGTTCTACATCTGGATCAGCAGGCAGCAGGAGAAGAGAGTGGGTGTGGCTTGAGCATCTGAGATCTCAAAGCCCACCCCCCAGTGACACATTTTCTCTACCAAGGCCACATCTCCTAACAGTGCCACTCCTTATGAGCTTATGGGGGGGCATTTTCACAACCACAGTTTTGGGGGCAAGGGGCTTTTCCAGAAGCTTAAAATCAGGGTAGGCAAGAGGATGGGAGTTCCTTAAATTACCCTAGTCTAGCCTCTGTATTTCAGATTTTGACTACTGAAGATCTAACAGTTTTAGTGGAGTCAGCCACATGGTGCATGCTCGCTGTCTCTGGAGGGAGCCAGTTAGAGAAGGGATTGGACGGTACGCTGTGAAGATACTGAAAGGCTAGACATGCTTGCTTACAAGTTGGATGAATGTGGATGATGCTGTTAAAAAGGCAAAGGTGACAAGGATCTCAGCTTTCGTTTAGTGGACTTGATGAATTCCATACTCAAACATTCTGAAGCCCCAAGGAAAATAAATTTTCCAAGTAGATTTCTATAACTAAACTTTGTAAAGATTTCTTATTTCACACACAGAGTAGTGTTTCTCAGAGTGTGAGTAAAGTACACGAATACCTCTGAAGGTAATCTGCATACTGTTTTATACTGCTGGACTTCCAATGTGGAAAAATCACTGAAGGTACACAAATATGATTCATGAAATTAAAAAACCTGCCTGTAAGCTAGGTGTGGTGACATGTGCTGTGGGATAATGTTCTTGTACACTGTAGATTTGTCACTCATAGGCTTAATAAAATGCTGATCGGCAACCAAACTAGGAAGATTCTGTGAAAAGGAAAGGCAGAGATGCAGTTGTAATCCAGATGCAGAGGAAGCAAGATGAGAATGCCTTACTGAGAAAAGGTACCAAGTCCTAAAGCTAAACATAGATAAGAATTATGGGTTAATTTAAGTTGTAAGAGCTAGTTAATAGTGACCCTGTGGAATACAAACCTCTATGTATTTATTTGGGACTGAATAGCTGTGGGACCAGGCAGGACAGAAACTTCTGTCTACAGACACATGCCTGTAGTTCCAGATACTTAGGAGGCTGAGGAGGTAGGGTTGCCTGTTAGTTCTAGACTGACCTGTATAATATATCTAGACCATGTCTCAAACTTGCAAACTATATAATATTTTAAAAATATCTAAAAGTCATTGGTGCTTTCCACAGCAGTTTGTTATACCTAGGTATTCACTGTTTGAATGTGTGATATTTCCTCACAAACTCATTTGAATATTCTGTCTCTAACTGGTGGCACAGTTTTGGAAGGTTCAACGTTTCTGATATGGTCCTAGCATATATGTATAGGGTTATAGAGTCGGGGAAAGGGCTCTGTAGCTCAACCTGCTCTCATCCTGACCTCTCTGCTTCCTCCTCAACACCATATACAAAGAATTGCCATGGAACTACCCACCACTATGCCTTCCCTGCCAGGGTGGATGATGTCTCTTTAAAATAAGCCAAAGTAAATTCTTTCTATCTTCAATTGCTTATCTTGGGTAATCTGTCACAGGATTAGGACATTGCCAGGATGCCTACCTACAATTGAGTCTTTTGACAATATGATCCTTGAAGCTTTGGCCTATACCATCCTTGCCAGAAGCAAGGACCTGCCGGGATACATCCTAATGACGACATATAGACATGACTCTGTCTTATCCATATTCATTCAGTCTATCAGTACTTTCTTCCCTCACCCCTCCCTCCTTTCAGTCCTCTCTTGCTCTTCTTCCTCTTATTGTTCTGTTTTGTTTTTATCAAGACAGGGTTTCTCTGCGTAGCCCTAGCTATCCTGGAACTTACTCTGTAGACCAGGCATATGCCACCATTGTCTGGCAGCCACAAGATCTTTAAAAAACAAAATTTCCTCAGAAAACTGTGGAATCATTAAAAGAAGACCTAAAACATCATGCTTTTAGTTAAGAAAATCTTTGTATAATTCCAACTTTCAGAAGTTGGTATGGCTTTCACTGTGCCCGGGATTTTTGTTTTTGCTTTGCCTTTTTGGAAAATGATAGCTTTAAACATTATCTGGTTAGGTCTTCTGGGCATAGTAATGAGATACCACACAGAGAACTGGCAATTGCCATATTGTACACACAAGACATACCTGGCCAAAGGAATCATAATAAAATTTTAGTGTAAAAGAAAATATGGGAGAATCGCTGTGCTAAATGCCAACTTAGTTGAGTTTTTAAAAACACAGATGTTTCCTAATGAGAACGTATTGGCAAATGCTATGGTGAAGCTATGTGTGTGTTGTGTGTGCATATACTTAGGGCCTTGTGCATGCCAGTCAAATGTTCTGCCACTGAGGTATGATTTTTTTTTATACTTAAACATATTTCCCGAGAAGAAAGAATTCATTTCAATAATATTTGTTTTGACAATTTAAATTAGTCAAGGGCTTGGGAGGAAGTTCAGTTAGTAGACTGTTTTGGCCTAGTATGCGCAAAGGCCTAGGATCCATTTACAACACCATAAATTGGCATAGTGGCACACACCTGCGCTCTGGAGGCGGAGACAAAAGGCTCAAAAAGCCCAATGTCAGCCTTAGCTACATGGTCTGAGATACATGAGGCCATGTCTGAAGAAAAGTAATAGACATAACAAAACAATAACAACAGCTAAGGGCAGGGGGCTCTCTCTCTGCAGGCAAAGGGTAGATATTTCCCACAAGTGAATAAAATTAGTTGATCGTGAATCCAAATAGTAATGCATTGAAAATGATACAAAAATTAAAATTGCTAACTGGTAAACATATAATACTAACTAAATAGCTTCCAGATCAATAAATTTAGGATAATACTAAAGAGCTTCCAGATCAATAAGTTTAGTTGTGGAGAGTTTCGTGTACAAGACAAAAGTCACAAAGGCAGTTTTTGGAGGACCTGGAATTTGAACTCTCATCTCTTCGTTGTCACCTTGCCTCCTTGAGACAGATCCTACAAAGGGAAAGACTAATGCAGACATATAAGCCTATACTCTCAAAGCATATGTTCTCCATTGTTTTTCCCGTGATAAAAATGATGGTTGTAAAAATAGTCAAACAACAGCCAAGTGCGGGAGCTCTGGCTGCAGCTAAAGGGTAGCTATTTCCTGCAGGCAACAGGGACATCAAGTCAGCTTCCAGGGGCTTAGCACTTAAAGCTGGGAAAGTTTGCTGAACTCTTGTTTCTTTCCCATAGCATAGGAAAGCATTCATTCAAAGTCTGTCATTACTGCAGGCCCAAATTTAGAAAGTTATGGCTATGATATTGCTACTCTTGGAGGAAGACATCATACAGAGCAGTTTTGCAAAAATGTTGTGAAATTGAGTGCTATGGAAACAGGACAGCACCTGCCTCCCCTTTGAAACCCATGAGGTAATCATTTGAATTACACCTTTGCGAAGGCACGTTAGAATGCATTTCTTCTATGGGTGTATGATACAGTGATTAACATGACCCTTTCGGGAGGTTTGATCTGCTTGTAAGATGCCTGGAAACCCAGCAGACTCTCAAAGAGGCTTTATTATACAGGTCCCACTACTGACGGGGCATGGGGAATGCAGGATGCGGAATAGAAAAACAGATTTTGTTCTGTCCTGGTGTGTGTCAGATATTTATTAATCAAGATGGCATTTGCAGTGGTAAGTCCCATTTCCCCTTTCCCCATCCCCTCTGGCTGGCGTATGATGACAGCATTAGAGCTGATGCCACTTGACTGATCATGCATTGCTGATCAACATTCAAAGCAACCAGAAGAGACAAAAGAGAAGGCCTTATGGTCCCCAGAGTACTAATGGAAGGGGAGAAATTGCTCATTTGAAACAGATTTAAAACTTCATTCATTTCTAAACAATACCAACATGTGTTACTTTCTCTTTATTATGTGTTGTCAGGAGGGATGCTGAATGTGGTTTATGAACCACTTGCAAAACTGGCCCACCCATCTCTCCAACCTCCAACCCTCCACTATCTTCAAGTTCCCATTCTAAGGACCACATTTAAAAAAATAATTTACTTTTATTTGTGTGTGTATGTGTATACATGTGAGCCACATGTATGCAAGTGTGTGTGTGTGTGTACCTGTGTGTGTGTACCTATGTGTGTATGCGTGTGTTGGTCAAATGTATACAGGTGCTTCTTGGAAACCAGAAGAGGTGTCAGATCACCTGGAGCTAGAGTTACAAGCATTTCTGAAATGCCTGATGTGGGTGTTGGGAATTGAACTCAAGTCCTCTGGAAGAATAGTAAGTGCTCTTAACTACTGAGCCATCTCTCCAGCCCAGGACCACATTTTTTAATTGAGTATTCTTCTCTTGGTTCTAGTCTATGCTTCTAATTTTAACATAACAATACTATATGAGACTGATCACACTTAGAATATCAGGTACCTGAAAAAAGAGAAAACAAAAACCACACACACACAACACTTGCATTCTATGGGCTCTTGATGTTTTATTCCACGTTCTATTTTTTATGCTTAGCACTGCTTACAAATCTTCTCTGGATATAATAAAGTACTGTATTAAAGATGCTATTAGACATTTCTCCTATTTACTAGTTTCACCACTCAAAGAGATGGATAAAATGTGTATAAAGAAGTGTGTTAGTTCAAAGAAAAGAATATGGACTTGATTCTGCCTTATGGAGTTTCTGTCATAAAAGTCCTAAGAAAGTTCTAGAAGAAGTTCTGAAGGGTCTGTGGCTGCTGCAGAGTCCATAAGTTCATGAGACAATCTCCAGTTCCCAGTCATATCTTGGATACTTTGCTAATTTTTTTATAACAAATACATTATGGTCTCATTTTCAATATTATTAAGTAGAATTATGGCAGAAAAGTAATATATATGAGACTAGGATTCAATATACATCACTTGCTTATTTTTTTCATAAAGTCCAGACATTTTTCTAGACAATACTAGTAGTCAAGAAAACAGAGACAAACTTCGATATCTATGGAATTTACCTCCCGGCAAGAAGTGCTGATTGAAATAAAGGTACTTAGGTGATAGATACTACTGTCTTTGATTTAATGATAAGAAACTGAGTCTGAGTTGTCTGGCTTGGGCAGTCTGTGGGGTCACTGGCGGTGGGATCAGGATTCATCCCCAGTGCTTGAATTAGCGTTTTGGAGCCCATTCTTTTTGTAGTGTGTAAACGGAGACTGCACTTTTGTTTCCCAGCTGCCCAGACCTGAATAATCACACCACAGAAACTATATTAATTACACTTTTTGGCCAACAACCTAGGTGTATTCCTAGCTAACTATTATATCTTAAATTAACCTATTTCTTTTCATCTATGTATCACCATGAGGCTGTAGCCTACCCGTAAGATTCCTGTGACTGTCTCCATTGGCAGCTACAAGGCATCTTCCTGGCTCAACCTACTCTCTCCATCTCTTCCAGCCTGGCTATATTCTTCTCTGCCATAGGCCAAAGAAGCTTTATTCATTAATCAATAAGAGCAATACATATACAGAAGGACATCCCACATCACTTGATCCCTGTAAACTACATGCTGGAAGAGGATAACAAATTATGCTAAAATGTCCTTTCACCTCACATGAATAACATTTTGTAAAACTTAAAAAGATTTTAATATGTAGGGAAAGTGGGCAAAGAGTGTGTGGTACTCAGTGAAAAACTTTGTAATATTTATACAATTCTAATTATTTCAAAATGAAATACTAAAACACTAATATCACTCCCTAAACTTGGCAATTACCCATTTTTTTTTTCAGAGAGATCATCATTCTCCCACGGCCATTGTTGAAAACTCAGGAACTCATGCGTTCTGTTTTCTTTTACTGTTTCTAATAGCCATAAAATTGAAATGTCTGTCTTCCCCACTCCCACAGCCACCATCCTAGTCAAAAACTATCTCACTTCCCCCGGAGTCCTATATGTGCTGCTAGTTACTCTAGCTCTTCCCCCAGGTCACTTCCCAGGCCACAGAGCAACTTATTCTTCCAGCAAAGTCAATCTCACACTGCTTGCTAAGGAAAGAGCTGTTGTAAATGAGGGAGAGGTGTGGGTTGTGTTCCCCAGCTGCCTGGCTCCCAAGCCCCCAGCTGCTGGCCCGCTCAGCCACTGGTTGCCTGCACCCAAAATAACCACGTGAGGACAGTATTCATTTAAACTCTGCCTGGCTTATTATCACTAGCCTTTTCCCGGCTAGCCCTCACCTCATAAACTAACCCATTATAAAAGTCTGTATGTCACCACGAGGTGGGTGACTTACCAGACAGTTCTACGGTACCTCCATCTCCCACGGGAGCCTCATGGCGTCTGGCTCACTTCCTCTCTACTCCTCCCAGAACTTCTGTCCTGTCTACTCCGCCCACCTAAGGGCTGACCTATCATATAAGCCAGACAGCTCTTTATTCAACCAATAAGAGTAATACAAAATACAGGAGAACACTCCCACAAAGAGCCAGCCATTCCCCCAGCACTGGAGCAGGTAGAACGCAAAAAAGAAAAAATAAAACAAAGACATCATGAAAAAAATCTGTCAAGTACACTGGAGATACAAAATCCTTTGCTGAGATTTCTAGACTAACCGTGTCTCATTGAAACACAAGGCAAGTGGTAGATCCAATTTCAAATTTTCTTTTCAAGAGTAAAAGGGAATAGCTGAAATGAACGCTAATACAATTTATTTACCTTGTTTTTAAATCCTATACTTTCAATATGTGGTATGTATTTTACACTTGGGGAGCATCTCAGTTTGGTCTACCTCTATTTCTAAAGCTTGGTAGCCACACACAGCTAGTGGCTACTGCTGAGGCTCAAACAAAATATCCACAGGGGTACCTTGATGTGGTGATTATGAGGTATGAGAATCTGAAACCTAAGTATGAGAATATGAAGGTGACGTGTGTAGATATCAGTATGAGGTATCTGAAGGTATCCAAAAAATCATGTCCCTCCCAAATACTATTGCCTGTTTTGTCCCCATAATAACTGACACTTTGAGGGGTATAATCCAGGGTAGAGCATTTCGTGACTAGCCTAAGTGTTACATTGGGCTTGGTCCCTATTAATTACATAATTTGGGGAAGGGGCAGGTGGTTATTTTCCTAGTTAGGATTACTACTGCTGTGATAAAACACCATGACCAAAGGGACTTGGGGAGGAAAGGGTGTCTTTCACTCACAGTTCTGTATCACAGTCCATCATCAAAGGAAGTCAGGACAGGAACTCAAACCGGGTGGGAACGTGAAGGCAGGAACTGATACAGAGGCCATGGAGGAATTCTGCTTTCTGACTTGCTCCCATAGACCTGGTCAGTCTGCTATCTTTTAGAACTCAGGACCACCAGCCCAGGGATGTACCCACCCAAAATGAGTTGGGTATCAATTACTAATTCAGAAAATGCCCTACAGATTTTCCTATAGTTCCACCGTATAGAGGCATTCTCTCGATCAAGGCTCCTTCTTCTCTGGTGACTCTAGCTTGTGCCAAGTTCACATAAAGCTTGCCAGCTCAGTTATCCTCATTAGAATCCCAGCTTTTAACATATGGTGTCACTCTGTAGCCTAGGCTTGCCTGAACTTTATTATGTCACAGACTAGTGTCCACTCACAGTAATCCTCTTTCCTCAGCCTCTCAACTGCTTTGATCATAGGACTAAGCTATCACACCTAGCCAGACTTTTAATTTACTGGTCTTTTTTTAAAAAATGAGTGTAGGGTTTTTTTTGCCTGCATGTATAGGTGTGTACCATGTACGTGCTTAGCTTAGCAAAGAGGCCATAAGAGCACATCAAATTCCCTAGAGCTGGAGTTAGAGACATTTGTGAGCTACCATGTAGGTGCTGGGAATCAAATCTCAGTCCTCTTTAAGAGTAACAAGTGTTCTTTATATTTATTTCTTTTTGCTATTCACCCAAAAGAGAGTTTAATGTAAGCATCTATATAAAGTAAGTACTTACATCAAAGAAAGGACAGTTCTTGGGAGAGACTCTGGGTAAGATGTATCAAAAAATAATTCAAGCATTTAGTCATTCATTCAGGTGATATTCATAGAGCATCTACAGGACAGGCATAAAATGGAGGCCGGACAATTAGGACAGCAGGGCAAGTCTCCCTGGTACATTGCTTGTAGAAATAGACACCATGTTTTCCTTTCATGTGTGCTTTTCTTTGCAGAGTGATTTCCAGCTTCTCTCATGATAGGGAGGCTGTAGAAAATCGCTAAGAGAACAGATAGTTAAAGCTTGCCAACACACATGCCCATAAAAGAATGTGAAGTAACGCGTATGTTTGACGAACGGAAATAGAAGATGTTTTCTTGTACCTTGAATCTTGGACTGTGCTGTGACTTGGGACAGAAATGATACGATGTCATTTATGATTGGGTGCTTTAAAGAAGTTGTTTACTCTTTGGATTTCTCTTTGTAACTCTGTCCAGCTATCATGAGATCAAACTTGTCCTCGCTTGCTGGAAGTTGAGAGACTAGATGGAGACGGGGAGTCACCCCCGTGAAGAGCATCCTGGACCAACCGTATTCCGGTTGACTAATCGACTGAGTGCTAATACAAGTGGAGTGCTGGCGAGACTGGACACTTCTCCCGGTATCATTTAAAGGGATAGAAAACAAAATAAGTGGTTGCTATTTTAAGGAGTTAAATTAAAATTAAATTAAATTAAAAAGTCATTTATTTATTTTGTCAGACTGAAAATAAAAAGCTAACAAACATAGTTCCAGGCCTTGAGAGTTTACATCCTAGGGAGAAGAAAGCAAATAACAATAACAAAATTACAATGGACTCAAATGGACAATTCTGAAAAAAATTATAGTAGAATAAAATATTAAAGGATGCTGGGATAGAGGGAAGAAGTTGCTATTTTTTTTTGTAGTTGCCTGGGGGTGGCTTGCTAAAGTTCTCAGGAGGATGATTTTGAGACTTGGAGGAATGGTCACTAGTATAAATAATGACTGAGAAATCTTCGGAAATTTATTATGAAAAGTACAAATGGTTTATGTCTAATAAAAATGGCAAGAAGCTATAGATTTGGAAAATTGTATGCTCGGAATTTAGGGATTTCTCAGTTCCTGCTAGAAAAAAAATTATATTGAAATTGTTACCTTTGTAAACTCTGGGTCATATCCTTAAAAGAGTAAAAATAGGCTTAAATTCTTGAACCTTTGGGCAGGGTGGGCCCCCACATACCTTCTTTAGATGAATGCCCAGTCAGTCATTGAGAAGCCCTGGGCAGGTCTTATCCAGCAAGTTACAGTAGTTCCTCTAACCCTGACAAACTCTACAGCGTCGACAGAGAACAAACCAAAAACCAAAACCAAATAAAACCTGCCCTGCCAGAGAGGGCACCTTGATTTAGCTTCCTATTATGCTCAATAAGGCACTTTCAGGATATTGTATAATTTCATTTTGAGAACATTTTATTGAGGTATAATTTGCCTACTTTATAATAGTGTATAATGTATATGATTCAAGGGTTTTCAGTACATTGACAGAACTGTAAAGCAATCTCAGGACATCTTTACCATCTCCCAAATTATCTTGTAACACAAATGTTCTTAACCACGAACTACCCCTCCAGCTCCCGATTTCACCCATCTACAGAGCTTCTTCCCAGTGAAGTCTAAGAGCTCACTTTCTGTCTGCAAGAAACACTAATGTTTTCTGAGGGCTTGAAACAAACGCTATCTACCTCCCCAACCTGGGATTATCTAATTTGGTTTTTTTGGTTCTTTGTTTTTTGGAGACAGTGTTTCGCTGTGTACGTTTGGAGCCTGTCCTGGAACTTGCTCTGTAGACCAGGTTGCCTTTGAACTCACCGAGATTCATTTGTCTTTGCCTCCTGAGTGCTGGGATTAAAGGCGATCACCACCATTGCCCATCTGAGGATTATCTAATTTTGATGAAATTTATGATCAGTAGTGTCATGGGATTGCTAGCTTATCACAATGCTCTCTTTGTCTCTGTCTATCTGTCTCTTTCTGTCTCTTATCTCTGAGACATGGTCTCACTTGGTATCCCTGAGTGACCTGGAACTTGCTCCATTGACCAGGTTGGCTTTGAACTCAGAGATCCATCTTCTTCCCCAGTGCTAGGTGTTTTATCTCATAAATGCAGGTTATAGTATATTTTTCATTCTACCCTGTTGCCTCACACACATACCTGTGTGTGTAGCTGCCACCGTGATTGGGAGTGCTGGTACTCTTAAAGTATATTCACCCGTTGACCTCTATGTTCTCATCCTGTATCTATGACAAATCCATAAGACACACCCTATAATGCTGTGCCCTCAGCCTGCATCGCGACACTTAGCCTGCTTACTCACTCCCCTACTCCTCCCGAGTAGAGATCTCCATTCTGCAGTTATCATGCAGCTCTGGGAATGAGTTCAAGATCCAAGCATGGTGGCTCATGCCTCTCATCCAAGTACTTAGGAGGCTGAGGTGACATCAACAACACTTCTGTGACAACGAGGCTATCCTGGGCTATGCAGATACCACCAGGGCTACAGAGTAAGATTCTGTCTAGAAAAATGTAAATAAACAAATAAGTAATAAAATAAAGTTGCTAAAATAAAGCAGCAATGGGTTTACAGCTAAGAAACACTCCAGACTTGCTTTATTCTAGCCGCTTCTGTGAGGGAATTTTTCAAGGAAACCTAATAACTAACTATGCCACACTTTCCCCACATGAAACACTTGAGCACAGGCTGCCCGCTGTGAAATCAGTCCAAGCTGCTGGACTGATAGCTTTCACTAGTTTGTGGACTGGCAAAACAAAACTCAGCCAGTATTTACATTGAGTCCAAACACATCTTTGGAGCCTCCTATAATTGGTACAATCTGAACATCCCACAGAGTTTAACCTCTGCTCATATTCCTGCCACCCCCTTGCAGGCTAGCCACCTTTCTACAAAGATTGTCCTTGTCCACCGTCTGGCTTATACCGAGGAGGCAGATACTACACCCGGAAGGAACGGCAGGGCAGAGGAAATGGCTGCATGAGCAGCTGAAAAGACAGTCAGTCCTTCGTTTTGTTGCCAGCGGTTTGTAATGTTATCCTTCTGTCGGACTGATGTCATAAACATTTAGACAAATGCCAGTGAATCTGAAAAAGGTACCCAAGGAGTTATCAGATGGATGGTCCATTGGGTAAAAAGTGCAATTCCTACTGCTCCCTCTCTTTTGTTCCTTTGGCTTGCAATCCCACCCCACCACATAGAGTATATACGCAAAAACAGAGCGGGAGGATGTTAAGCAACTAAATGACAACTGGTTCTTCTCTAGCATACATGGAATTTATGATCAAATTATTTCCCAGTGCTGCACTTATAAATGTAATGAGATTTCTGAAGGGAACTGACACAGCTCAGGAAGCTCATCAAGCCTCTCCTATCCCTTGCCAGACTCCAAATGGATAGGACAGGTTTAACCCAACTCTGGTGTAGGAGGGTTCTTCTGTATTTTGTGTTGCTTTCATTGGTTAATAAAGAAGCTGCCTTGGCCTTTTTATAGGGTAGGACTTAGATAGGCAGGGAAAAGAGAACAGTATGCTGGGAAGAGGACTGCCTCAGAGAGAGCCACCATGAAGCCGCCAGGGTCACACATGCTGAATCTTCCCAGCAAGCCCACTACCTCCTGGTGACACACAGACTATTACAAATGTGTTGAAGATGTAAGAGTTAGCCAACAAGAGGCTAGAGATAATGGACCAGGCATTATTTAAATTAATATAATTTTTGTGTGGTTAGTTCGGGTATAAGCTAGCGACCTCAGCCGGGAGCCAGGTGCTGGGAACAAATGGCCGCATTCCTCTCAGGTGCTGGGAACACAACCCACACTTCTTACAACACAACTCGGAAGCAATTCCTAGTCTCTGGTTACTGCCTTCATGTTGAATCACTAGACTGAATTCATACCAGACTAGATGAGTTCAGCAGCTCAGCAGTGGAGTTCTCCTCCAGTATATGTGAGGCCTTTGATTTGATCTGAGTACCGCTACCAAGGGGGGGGGGACATAAAAAGGATTAGTAACTGAGATGACTCGTTGGTTTGTCATTCCTTTATTGACTGAGGCAGACCAAGGAATTAATTTGACTGCAGAAGCCAAAAGTAAAGTCTTTGCTTGTAGAGCGTCTTGGCTACTCTTTAAACTTTTATATCCTATGCCAGTCCCAACTTTTAGGGAAAGTGGAACACAAAACTTTAGACATAAAAAGGACTTGAAAATAAAGAATTAAATGGCCAGAAGCTTTAACTCTGTCCTTGTAGAAAGCAGAGTCCTCCGAACAAGAGACAGGAACATAGTTTTTTGTTTCTTTTTTATACATTTTTATTGATATTTATTGAGCTCTACATTTTTCTCTGCTCCCCTCCCTGCCTCTCCCTCCCCCCTTCAATCCTCCCCCCAAGGTCCCCATGCTCCCAATTATTCAGGAGAGCTTGTCTTTTTCCACTTTCTACTTCCCATGTAGATTATATCTATGTAAGTCTCTCTTAGGGTCCTCATTGTTGTCTGAGTTCTCTGGGATTGTGGTTTGTAGGCTGGCTTTCTTTCTTTGCTTTATATTTAAAAACCACCCATAAGTGAGTAGATGTGATAATTGTCTTTCTGTGTCTGGGTTACCTCACTCAAAATAATGTTTTCTAGCTCCATCCATTTTCCTGAAAAATTCAAGCTGTCATTTTTTTTCTGCTGTGTA
>JAQHUG010000289.1:2101022-2115446 GCA_028555095.1 Dicrostonyx torquatus
CTGTCCTGGCTATTCTACAACTTGCTTTGTAGACCAGGTTGGCCTTGAACTCACAGCGATTCACTTGCCTCTGCCTCCTGAGTGCTAGGATTAAAGGCATGCGCCACCACCATCCAGATAACCATACTTGTTTTTTGCTTGTTTTCTGAGACAAGATCTTCCTATGATTCTGAAACTGCCCTGGAATATATATATATATATATATATATATATATATATATATATATACACACACACACACACACACACACACACACACACACACACACTGATCTCCTGTCCCTTATGCTTTAGTTTCTCTAGTGTTAAGATCATAGGTGTGTGTCACCACCACAGCCAATACAAGTGACCTTAATGTCAGGATTCCCAAGGCTAATCACTAGATCCTAAAGCAAACAGCATCATGAGGTAGACATTTCCAGGGATCAAGATTTTTTTTCTTTTTGAAACTATTCTTTCCAAAACAAAACAGAAAACTGTTCTTTTCTTGTTCCCCTTTCCCATTTAAAATAAGGCTGTGGGTCGCTGTCCCAATCTTCCTTCTAATTTACCACTGTAGACTTTTTCCCAATCATGTTTCATTCCTATGAATCTTTCTAGCCCTGGCATCTTGAGTGTCATCTGGCCACCAAAGGGTTTGGGCAGCACCTTTTCTCTGACTCTGCTCTCCTTAGCACACACGGCTTGTCTGGTGGTCATTGTCCTTGATAACTGTCCCACAATCTTGGCAGTATTAATAGTATAAGATCTCCTTGCTTGAGTCTGCACCTTTTCCAGAGGTCTTCCCTGGTGTTTCACCCGATCACCCTGATGTTGGGGCTGGCTTACAAGCCACTGTTGTACAGTCCATAATGCCTCAGAATGCTCCTTTAATCGTGCTGCCTACTTCAAAACACGACATCCAGATAGAGATAGACCATGCTTTTGGACTAACTTGGCTAGGCGACAAGAACAAGCCTTATAGCTGTGAAAGCCAAGTGACAGGTTTCCTATTGCAACAATTTCACACCTGTTCTGTTCTCATAGGCTGGGAGGACAACATCAGAAATGGAAGTAAGCAGATGCCACCATGACAAGTGAAAGGCACACCACGCTGATGTGACACCATGGACATAACTTCTGCCATTTCTAGGAGACACAATCCTCGCAGCAAATTCCCTTACAATCTTTGCACTTGACTGCAAGGATCCCGAGCCTTAGGTATAGGCATGTTTGGAGATGGGTTCACTGGCACCCGGCTCCACAGCTCTGCAGTTTTATCAGTTGTGATTTTCGGAAACGGTTTCTGTCTGTTGCTAAGAGAAGTTTCCTTGACGAGAGTGAGAACTACACTTACCTGTGGGTATAAGGATAAATATTTTCAATGTAGGACCACACTGGTTTAGGAAAGCAGCTGCCGTAGGCTCTCCTCCAAGCTCCATGACTTCACTAGCTACCTAAATATGAATTAACAAGGACAACAACAATAGGAATGCTAATGTGGGCAGGGGAAAGCCCATGAGGTCTCAACTTTAGATAAAGAACTACAGGCAACTAAGGGATGCTGGGAGTGGAAAAAAATGTTCTTCCCCAGGGAAGAGTTCCCCAATTGATTATCTGATTCCAAATGATCAGCCTGAAAATATATGTATGTATGTATAGAAGTAACATAAAGACCGAGCAGGTTGTGTTTATGTGTTTAGGAATACATATGTATATTCAGAAATGTCAGAGGCTTCATCCAAGAGGTCACATCAACATGGGGTGCCTTTCATCTGTCATGTTCACATGTGCTTACTTCCATTTCTGATATTGTTCTCCCAGTCTATGAGAACAGAACATAAACACACACACATAGAAAAAAAAATATATATGTAATTTGTGTAACAACAATTAAAACGGCCATGAATTTGACAAAAAGCAAGTGGGAGGGAGGAAAGGGAGGGGCAAAATGTTGTAATTATATTGTAATCTCACAATATTTTAAAAAATTATTTTAAAAAAGGAAAATAAAGGACACCAGAATCAAATATGATGGTTAGTAAGTTCCATCCTCCACCTGTCTATGAACAGTGTTAGCCTTTTGTGATGACAAAGTGTGATCCCAGCACTCGGGAAGCAGAGACAGGCGGATCTCTGAGTTCGAGGCCAGCCTGGTCTACAGAGTGAGTTCCAGGATAGCCAGGGCTACACAGAGAAACCCTGTCCTGAAGAAGAAAAAGAGAGGTACCACATCAGTTTTCAAGACAATGATGTGGACTTAGTTACCTGACACCTTTCATGAGATCATCATTAAGATATTCTACCTGGTCAGGAATGGTGGGGCACAGAGGCAGAAGCAGGTGGACCTCTGTGAGTTCGAGGCCAACTTCCTCAACCAGGTGAGTTCCCAGGCATCCAGGGGGGCTACATTGTGAGACCCTGCCTCAAAAAACAAAAAAAGGAAACAAAAAGAAGTTAATCTACCTTAACTCAGAGGGAGTCTTTTTCAGTTGAATCTTTTAAAAGAGTTGAGTATAATAATTAAAGACGTGGTTATAAATTTTCTCTTCTCTTCTCTGCCTTTTCTTCTTCACTTTCCCCCACTCCCTCCTTTCTTCCCCTTACTGGCTAGCACTGCTCCTTTCTTCTTTGGCTGACCACTGGGCTTTTGTTTCCAATTTACTCAGCCCAGTTACTGGATGTCTTTACCTACTTTGTCCTTTGGAAATAAGTACAACAGTAAGGAAAGCGTTTCTCATTTGTTAAATAAAACACCATGAAATTAAATAAAAATATGGCTGTCTGGGCCTATGCCAACTCAAAGACTTGGCTATCATTTGATTTGTGTTTTTGTGACAAGGCTTTACTTGAGTATTGTTGAGACTCTTAAATGCTTTGTGTTATTTGTACTGAATTATACATTCCTGTAGGTGTATTAATATCTCAAGCACTTGAATTAATTTAAATGTCAGGTTCCAGTCAGCAAGGATGACTTGGTGAAATTCCTTTACTGCTCCCTTTTTTTTTCCAACCTCAAGGAATAAAGTATTGCTAGCCTGAACTTTATTTACTCTTGTCTCATAAAAAAGTTTATAAGATAGATTTGGTGCCAGTTAACAAAAACAAAACAAAAGATTGGCAAGATTTACATTCTTTTTTTTCTTTTTAACCAATGGAATAAATGAATGCCATCTGCAACTGAAGGGGCAGTTTACATCTTTTGTTGTTTTGCACCATACAAATCCTATTACCCGTCGTGCATAGCTCCAAGGAATGTGCAAACAGCTATTAGATCAGTGACGTGTCTTTGCAGTTACTTTTACAGCAGGATATTTCAAATTGAATATTCAAGCCTTCATTCATACTTCTCACGCCTGTCTCACCAGTAGTTTACCTACTGTATTTCCTTGCCGAAGGCACTTAGGCTACGGTCCTAAACACTTGGCATCCTGGCAGAACTCATCAGTGGAGTTCAGCCCAAGCGTTTGTATTAAGCTCTTTGTACTCACGGAAGTTAGTACCTGACTCTTGGTGCTGCAAAGCCTTGCCCTGTGTTCTACCGCGAATGATGACGCCAGTAGAAGGGATTCATGGGAAGGCATTCCAGAGCAAAAGTTTGCTGTAGTCCCATAGCACAGGGTTACTGTGTGGTCCCACAGTGCAGGTTTGCTGTAGGGAAGGGGAAAATGCATTAAATACAGTGTAAGAAGAAAGCCAGTCATTGAGATTCCAAAACCCCTGACAATCTAAGTGGTTGTTTCAGGCCTTCGCAACGTGGATTTACTTGGCACCTAACTTCTCCGTATTAGCCTCTTCCATCCGGTGGAAAAGTCCTACAGATGTATTAGTGGCCCATCCTTGATCATTTTAACTGCAATCGCATCCAGGGTAGCTTTTTAAAACAACTAGGTCAGGGGTATCCAGTCTGCTAGAAGCTTGATTCCAAATTCTCAGATGCGACACTTTAGGAAAAAGTAGAGACTATTTCTTTAGCTCATGCTATGTGACAGATAATGCAGTTTAATGAAATGCATGTTGGAGCATAAGACGTGCACTTTCAAGCCAGGATAAAGTTGGGCAAAACTCCTGGGCTCTTAGTGCTGTACTTTCTGAAGTGGGAAGGGAACTTCTGAGAAGTTTTCTAATGGTCATTTCTTTTTCTGCAGCCAAAACAAAATTCGAGAGCAGTTCATGTAGCGTATTTTCTTGGACAAAATGCGATTTTAGAATGTGTTGTTAAAAACCATAAGCAATAAGAACCATATGAGTGTTTTCAATATTCTCAGGTAGTTCTCATTGGGTAATAAGATGTGTTTAAACGTCACAGTGGAAAGCTTTGTTAGGAGCAAATAACCAAAATAAGATGCTGGGCTCCTTGAAGGAGAGGCTGAATTAAAAAATGTTAAGGTAAATACCTATGTGTAAGTAATGCCTATAGGGTTGTTTCAGTTAGAATTAGACGTCTACTTTGAAATGATAAAGTTTTATTGCAACATAATTGCATTTCACTGTTTTGAAGGGCTTTGTTTTGTTTTGTTTTGTTCTCACTCTGGGAAAGAAATTGCATTCCCAGCTGTTTCTCAACTCCTGTAATTTAAATAAGTAAACCTTTTGTTCTTAAAACTTACTTAGCGCTTTCTAATTCTGTTGATGGACACCCATTTCTACGACCTTATTTTATGTTAATATCTAACAAAAGAACACTGTTAGCCTCCTGCCAGTAAAGGTCCCACCTCCTTTGTTGGGGGGGGAGCAAAGAGGAGGGGGGGATTCTTTTTTAGCCCTCTCCTTTAGAGACTACTTTCAACTTCCTCTCTCCACGTCTAGTCAAGAAGCAAATTTCTTCAAGAGCTAAAAATTCCTAGGAAAAGGCTATAGCCCCCAAGTGTGGAAGGTGGTTCTTAGCTGTCAATTCCCCTTTGTTATTCACTCAAATGGAATTATGAAATGTTCGTGGCTTTGTAGGGCAGAGCACATTTCTACCGAGGAAATGCAAATGCATTAGGTGTGCCCAGGTAATTTGAAATGCTCATGCTGGCAGCTTTTCTGCATGAGTAAAGCTGTTTAATTAATGCGTTTTCCCCTTCCTTCTGATTAGTTGATTCTGATTTTCTTTGAATAAATTAAACTCTCTGTAATATGCTTCCTATAGCTTCCTGGGCTACCCAAGGCCTGATACCTCCCACCAGGAGGGCAGATGCAAAGAAATGAAATGATTCCTCTGCATATTTCTCACAGAGATTTTTCTCCTATACAAAAGACTCTGATTTCCCTTGCAATATGGCATCGCTGTGTTTCTGTTGATGCTGCTCATTGGGTTGGTTTTTTTTTTTTTTTTTTGGTCCTTTCGATTTGAATTCCGGAAATGAGTGGTAAATCAGTTTAGTTTTGTTTTATTTGAGATTTATTTCAAGGAGCAAATGTTGAGGGAGGTGGGCAAGAAGAGGTGTAAGCGCTTTTCTTAATGAAACAGTTAACTGTTAACTGCGTAGTGTGAGCACCAGATTCTGCACAGGACTTTGGAAGCTAAATTATTTTCCATAGTTCTCTAAAGAGACCATTTCATTTTTGAAAAACGACTTCTTTATATCAAAAAAGTAGAGGAGCATAGGAGAAAGGAGACTGTAATTGAACTGAGTTTGTTTGACATTGATTTAAGCCCTGCCTCGACCATTATGAACTTTCTGCAACATTAGTCTTGTAGCAGATGGACCTTCTTAGAAGTGGGCTACTCTGCACACTTACGTCATCAGTAGTCCAGCGGCTGACACAACTGCACAAACTGCTGAGCCATCCTACAGTTAAAAAAGTGGATTGTCATGCTCTCCTCTGGAAAATTCCACTTGGACGTATTGCAGAGGTAATGATGAGAAAATTTTGAAACGCATCTGATGACTATAATAACAAGACCACTAGTTAGTATTCTATAGCCCTGTCCTAGACCTAGACAATTGAATCCATTGAATATTTAGGACTGTGTGTGTGTGTGTGTGTGTGTGTGATTGCACCCTAAACAGAGCTATGTTGACACCATTCTTTTTAAGATTCTATAAACGAATAATGCAAGTGAATGTCAATGCTACAGTTCAGATCACCTTCTCAGGAAGGGACAGAATAAAATAAAACCATATTGAATGAAAAAAAAAGTAAATAAAAAGCTTAAAAAGATGACCACTATTTTGTTTTAAATAATTTATTTAAATTCATCTTATGTGTATTGGTGCAAAAGTGCCAGATCCCCTGGAACTGGAGTTACAGACCGTTGAGAGTTGCCAAGTGGGTGCGAAGAATGGAACCCAGGTCCTCTGGAAGTGCTCTTACCTGCTGAGTCATTTCTCCAGCCCTGATCACCTCTATTTTTATAAATATACCTGACTTCCTCCTATTGTTTACTTAACAATGGATAGCTCGGAGGTAACTGACATAGCTGAGCTGTAGAACATTGGGTCTAGTTGGCTTCACCCTCTTAAAGCGTTCTTAGAAAAGTTCTATAGGGTTCAAAAGTGGTTGAAGGCTGTGTGTCGTGACACATACTCCTAGTCTCAGCACTCAGGAGGCTGAAGCAAGAGGATAGTGAATTCAAAGACAGCAGCCTAGAGAGTTCCAGAAGCCATCATGAGCTCTGTAGTGAGTTTCAGGCCAGTCTGGGCTTCATAGTTAGACTCTGTCTCTAAGGCATGCGCGGGAGTAGGGGCTGGAGGTGGGGGTGGGGGTGGGGTGATAGAAAAGAAATAGTCAAGAGGGAACAATAGTTTTACAGTGACTCTTACAATTCTATGAAGATCTTTTATGTTCGTGAATGAGTTTTCTTATTCTCTCACCACTCAAAGTAGTTAATGAGCTAAATGTAGTCATGTTTAAAGTAGACTTGTTTGATTAAGTGGATAATTCACTCTTTAATATAGTATTTTAGCAAGTGCCTCCAACTGTTTCCTTCTTAAATTTTCTTATTTTGAAATAATTTCAAACTTATATTAAAGTAAAAAGTACAGAGTTCTCATATGCTTTTCATGTAGCTTTCTCAATTATTCGTACTTCCTTTATAATTCTTATTAAGTACATACTGTAGCATTTTTATGAGCCAATGGACTATAAATTGCAAACATGATGTCCGTGGCACTTGTCTTTCGGTATGTATTTTCTACAAGGCAAAAATATTCTCATGTATTACTATTGTAGTACATGAGTATTAAAACTAGGACATTGACATTTATACACTATTCCATTATAATCCACAGATTCTATTAAAATTTACTGTCTACTTTCATGACTTCGTCTAACGCCCATTTGTTGACAGCTTCAGGAAGACTGGGCTTTCTTTAGAGCTGAAAATCTTGTAACTGACATTATTGCTAATTCTGTTTTATAGCTGAGGCTATTGAGGTGACAGACGAGTTAAAGTGCTTTCCCTACAGGCGCAGAGCTAGTCTTACTGGTAGTTTGTCAACAGCCACTAGGGCCCAAGTCTCCTACGCTTTGCTGAACTGGTTTGCTTTCCGTGATAAATACCACAGAAAAAGCCAACTTCAGTGAGCAAGGCTTTATTTCAGGTTCCAGGTTCCAGTTCCTCCATTAAAGCGAAGTCGGGGCAGGGGCTGTAGCAGAAACTATGGAGAAATGCTGCCTACTGGCTTGCCCTTTGCCTCATGCTTCGCTTGCTTTCTTATACAGCACAGGACTACTTGCCTAGGGATGATTCCTAGCAGAGACCAGCACACAATTAGTACATATTGTTATCACTCCACCCATGGGTCCTAAAAGGCAGCTGCATGTGGGTGTGACCCATGTGTGCGCATGTGCAGCTACCTCCACTGCGCCCCCCCCCACACGTGCAAGGAATGGGTCGCCTACCATCTTCGTCAACAGCGTCTGACATACCTACGCAACCCACCCTGGTGCGCATGTGCAGAGCGACCTTTTAAAAGACAGAGGCGCCATATTCTCGCCCCTTTTTCTCCTCCCACCACCCCTCCCATCCTCCATATTTCCCCCGGATCCGGTTCACTCCCTTCTAATAAATCTCCACGTGTGGGTACCTTCACCTGTTCTCTGTGTGTCTTGCCGCCCACGCCTATTTCACAACACATATACCGTTGGCCCTTTGTATCTATGGGTTCTGCTCTCACAAAGTCAACCAACTGTGGACCAAAAATAGTTTTCAATTAGCTCGGGTGTTGTGCCGTATGCTTGTAATCCCAGAATTTCAGAGCTGGAGGCAGGAAGATTTAGGTCAGCTGTAGCGGAACGACATAGCAGGCTCAGGACCGACCGACCAGGTCTACATGAAACCTTGGGTCAAAAAAGTACCTGTACTTCATACGTACAGGTGTTTTTCCCGTTATCACCCCAAAATAATTTAACAACACAGCTGTTCACATAGCACTTATATCATATTAGGCGTTGTGCACAATTGAGAGATGTTAGACACCATAAGAGGATGTGCATAGATTACATGTGAATACTACAGCACTTTGTATAAGGGACATGACTATCCACAGATTTGTTGAACCAATCCACTGTGGTAACTAAGGAACAGTATATTTGCTTAAGGGAGGATTTGGTAGCATTAAACCATATACAAGCAACCTGCTAGAGTGGAAAAAGGAAGGATTTACTCAAAGTCATGTGATAAGCAGCAGCAGGTTTACCATAAAGTAAAGGAAGGGTCGTCTTTAGGGCCTAGCTTCTATTTGTTAGTTATTTTCCAGGGTGTGTCTTTCACAGAACCCTCTGGACCGCAGAGTGTAACTTAAAGTGCTCATGTAGCCATTTGGTGGTGGTGCCCACCTTTAGTCTGGGGCAGGTGGATCTCTGTGAGTTCGAGGCCTGCCTCGTCTATAGAGTTCCAGGACAGTCGGGTCTATACACAGAGAAACCTTGCCTCAAAAAACAAAACAAAAAAAAAAAAACAAAAAAAGAAAAGAAAAAGAAAAATGCCCATGTGATTGTTTCTGCAGACTTTGCACTGGCGAAGAGAGTAGCTTCATTTTGGCTTTCTTTCCATCACTATCTCCTTCTTCCATGATGCCATCCATGAGGTTGCAGGCATTTTGATACCAGGCTAAAGGGAAGATGAAGTGAGAATACAAATAACTTGGGTTTAGTGGACTCTGTTTGTGGTTTTGATAGCCACCAGAAAGTACCATTGCTCTTATCATTATTCATCACCTGGGGCAATCATGGCTGATAGCAACATTCTACCCCTCGCTAGATCATATGGCTTGCATCTTAGCCTGGAAGTCAAGCCTAGAGTCTCCACCATAGTAGGGATGGGTCTTGTGGTGCCCGTCAGAGAAGTGTGTGGGTAGTGGAAGGGAAACAAAGCTGAGCTAGATAGTACCAGAAATGACCTCTGCTTTGTTATGATCTATAAATTCTAAAATGATTTTTAACTTGTTTTTTGTTTTTAATTTCAGTTCTTGAGAACTTCGTATACGAGTACTGTACTTACATTATTTTCACATACTTCTCCCTTCAAGTCCCTCTGAGTCCATTCTTCCCTTTCTAGAATTCATAACTGTAATGGATTCTGTCCCTTTAAGGGCAAGCCACGCCCACTCCCTCTCTGCAACTCTGCAGACCCTCGGATTCCATTCTATCTCTCTGTACCCAGCACTCTTGGGAGAGTCAGGTGGGCCGTCTCCCACTCTCCCCTTCCCTCTCTCTCCTTTCCCTTCTTTCCCTTCCTCCCTTTCCCCTCCATAATCCATCTAATAAATGCTTAACTTTAATATCCGTCTGGTCTCATGCTTCCGTTGCCGCCACCGCAAGCTGGGGACCCACCACCATTTTGCCATGTTGTCTCCTACACAAGCTGCTGGGGACCCGCGGGTGGTCTCGTGCCACCCACGGGGACCCATAGCAGCTGCGGGGACCCCCAATTATTAATTAAAAAGAACAACAATAACCACTTATTCCTTAAATATTATTGATCCATCTATGCATATAAATTTATAAACATAACCCCTTGAATTCATTGAGTGTTGCTCATATGTGTATGTGTTCAGGGCTGATGGCTTGGGATCAGATAACCTGTCAGTGGCCTGTCCCTGGTGCAGACTGATTCTCCCGCTTTCAGCAGCCATTAATTACCTGTAGCTCTTCATCTAGTGACTGGGCCTTGTGAACTTTTCCCCATCTATATTTGCATGTTAATTGATATTGTCATTTTATTTTACGTCTTGTTTAGGTAGCCACATTGTTGAGATTTCAAAGGCTTTTCTTAAAGATAGCCCTATAAATTGCATAAACAATAAGACCCAGGAAATCCGACTCAAGATTGGTAAGAAGATATTTGGTGTGTGCCCAGTCAATAATTGGAGACTAGATTGATGGATTAAGTGTTAAGAGAACTGCTCTTCCAGAGGACCAGGGTTCAATTCCTAGCACCTCTATAGAATTTCACAACCATCTGTAACTCCAGTCCCAAGTGATCCGGAACCCTCTTCTGGCTTCTGTCAGCACCATGCATGCTTGCAGTGCACAGAACATACACAGAGGTAAAATCCACATACACATGAAACCAAAATAAGTGTAAAAAAATGTTGGTTGAATGAGTGAATTATCTTTTTGTGCTCACTTCTTGGGCACACAGCACACTGGAGGAAATTCCCAACACGTGGCGGTTTGGATGGGAGGGGAAGCGGAGGTGGGGAAAGAGTATCTCATCTTGAAACACTGCTTTTCTGCTCATTTTTATTTGATTTGATTCTGCGGAAGGTTCAGTAGCTCTGGAATTGGCTATGTGGATCAGGCTTGCCTCTGCCTCCCGAGCACTGGGATTGAAGGCATGTACCACCATGCCTAGGACCCTCCTGCTCATTAGGAAGAAGCTGAGGAGATGCGGCTGAGGTTGGTGGGGAAGTGTGAACGGCTTGTAGGGATACCACAGGGAGGGAAGACACGTTCAAAATTCATTTTCTCATCCTGGATATTTATATCTACCTTTGTTAATGAGCTTTCTGGCAGCAAAATGTGGAGTTGGCACTCATTTTCCTTGTTAATCCAAATATTACCTGGTGATTCTTTCCAAATGGTAATTTGCACTAAAAGGACAGCCATCTCTAGTTACTGCAGCCCCAGAAGAGAAAAAGAAAGGCCAAGAAATCTGTTCTATTCTGAAACGACAGAGGTAGGAGGAAAACGGGTGCTGATGTGGAATGTGAGAACCACAAATCATCTCAGTTTTTCTTTGCAATTAAAGCATACTTCTGTTAACATCGAGAACAAGTCATAAACTGATTGTAGTTTTGATCTCTTCACAGAAGTTTCTCAGAATGCCTGAAATCCCCAGGGAACAACAGCGCCAGAACATTCGGCAGAAATCTTGCATCTTCATCCTCTCAAGCCCTTCATTTATTTTTAAAATATTTTTTATATTAATTACTTCACAAACACGGGAACGCTAGCCAGATACAGTCAAACAAAAACCAATATTCTTTTCCCCAGAAGGTTCTGAAGGGTACGTTATTCTATTTTAGTGGCTAATCATGATTTCTGTATAAAATGAATTCATGAAATCATCATATAGGTATTTTCCAATTCAATTCAAGACCGGGCTGTCTGTCACTATGCATCTGTCAGTGAAATTTGCTTTTAACTGACACACAATCAAAGTTGTACATTTTTATGGTTTTTTTTTTATTTTTCAGTACATGTATACACTAAGGGATGTTTAAATCAGGTTAAGCACATCTCTCATCAAATACACATCATTTTGTTATGGTAAAAGTATTCAAAATCTCGTTTGGCTAACAATTTGCAATGTACATTACACTGTACTTACATACATCCACTCTACTTTGTACACTGAAGCTTCTTGCTCCTCTTTAATAATTTCAAAAGACAAAGAAATAAGAACTGGGCGGTGGTGGCACACGCCTTTGATCCCATCACGTGGGAGACAGAGGCAAGTGGCTCTCTGGGTTCGAGGCCAGCCTGGTCTACAGAGTAAGTTCCAGGATGGCTAGAGCTGTACGGAGCAACCCTGCTCAGCAAACAACCTCTCCTCCATGAGTGGTGTATAGACTCAGTGAGACTCCCTAACTTTTATACTTGCGAGTGGTTAGCAACTGGAGATAGCTTCTGGGCTAGGGTTAGGGGTTTCTACCCATTTCTCATAGCATTGTGACGCCATCTGGCACAGACCCATGCAGGTCCTAGAATGTCCTCCATCCACACTGGCTCTTAAAATTTTTCTGCTTTTGCCTGGTGGTGATGACGTACACTTTTAATCCCCAGCACTCGGGAGGCAGAGGCAGGCGGATCTCTGTGAGTTCGAGGCCAGCCTGATCTACAAGAGCTAGTTTCAGGACAGGCTCCAAAGATACAGAGAAACCCTGTCTTGAAAAACCAAAACAAGCAAACAAAAATCTTACTGCTTTCTCTTCCACAGGGTTCCCTGAGCTCTGAGGGGAGAGATTTGATGGAGACATCCTATTTAGGACGGATCGTTCCAAGGTCTCTCTCTCTTTCTCTGTGCATTTGTCCCGTTGTGGGTTTCTGTGTTTGTTCCCATCTACTGCAAGAGGAAGCTTCTCTGACGATGACTGAGCAAGCCACTGATCTATGAGTGTAGATGGCTGTCATTAGGAGTCATTTTCATGGTTGTGTTGTTTTAGTTGAACAGTAGTATTTAGTTTTATGTTCTTGGCCACTCTAGCAATGTCAGGTATGTGTTCCGTCTCACGGCGTAGGCCTTCAAGTCAATGAGATATTGATCGGCTACTCCTACAAGCTTTGTGCCACAATTGTACCAGCACATCTTTCAGCTAGGTCACCATTTTATATCTAACAGTTTGTCTAAGATTTTTTTCAGTCAAGGGCTGGAAAGATGGCTTTGTGGTTAAGAGCATGTAACTGCTCTTTCAAAACACTTGGGTTCAATTCCCAGCACCCATATGGTGGCTCACAACCATCGCTAACTCCAGTTTCAGGACATCTGATAGCCTCTTGTGACCTCCATAGATACCAAGCATGCATGTGATATACATATCTACATGCATGCAGAACATGCGTACACATAAATTAACTAATAATATTTCTTTATATGTGTACGTATATACATACAACTCCTCAAGTGGCTCTTAGTTTTAGCTGCCTCCCAGTACTCACTCCTTTACACCCCCTTTCCTCTGCCTCACTATTTGATCTTCCTGTTCTTGCTCTCCCAATCTATCTATAATGGTCTATTTTATATCCCCTTCCTTGGGCGATCCCTCCATTCCCCTTAATCTCTTTTTGGTTTTCTTTTCTATTATTTTTATATTATTATTATTAAAAGAAAAATTTACATTTACTCTCCTTGTCCCAGGCCCTCCCACTCCCCAACTACCCCACATCCCTCCCCCTGCTTCCTTAAGAGGGGGCAGGATACCCTGCCCTGTGGGAAGCCCAAGGCCATCCCCACTCCATCCCGGTCTAAGAAGGTGTGCATCCATAAAGAATGGTTCCCAAAAGGCCAATATATGCAGAAGAGATAGTTCCCTGTGCCATTATCCCTGTGTTGCCTGTGTATCAAAGAAATATATAGATCCTACCTATTTCTTTTTTAAAAGATTCAGTGATTTTATTTTATGTGTATGTATATTTTGCCTACATGCATATATATATATACATATATACGTGTATATATATGTATATACATATATGTGTGTGTGTGTGTGTGTGTCCTGGGAATTGAACCTAGGTCCTCTAGGAGAGCAGTCACTGCTCTTAACCACTGAGCTATTTCCCCAACCCCCTCCTACCTCCTTAAATGTCTTCTGTAAAAAGTTGAGGGCCAGTCAGGGCTGTAATATTTAAATAATAGTGATAAAAATTTGGTAACAAATGAAAACTGCTGACTATTAGCTCCGTTTTAAATGCACCTAAAATATGAGGGAACCTGAGAGGAAGTTAATCAAAGACAACAATGGATTTCAGAGTACGCCTTTGCACAGCATGTGGAGGTCAAAGACACATCATAAAAATTCGAGGAGCTGTTATTCTAAAGTGCTTAGGGCAAAAGCACATGGAAAGAGTGATCCTGAATACAATGTCTTTAATGAATCTCTTATCTGATTGTTCTTTAAACAAGGGATTCTTAACTGTGTTCCATCCACCTTCAAAAGATCCAGGAATAAAACTGGATGCCTCTTGAAAAATATAAGCAAGAGACTGTAGTAATATTAGCAGTGCCTCGGTCTTCTCTCTCTCTCTCTCTTTCCCCCTGTAAAGAAGAAACCATGAGCAAATCTAACAAAATAAAATCTAGGAGCTTGAGCAGTAAATGTTAAGTAGATCTTTTCAATTCGAAGTAACAATGTCTTCAAAGGCAGTTGAACATGACTGCAGAAACGGAGAAAAGAAAGCACACAAACAAGCTAGCCCCCCCCTTTTTTTTTTTGAGACAGGGTTTCTCTGTGGCTTTGGTGCCTGTCCTGGAACTAGCTCTTGTAGACCAGGCTGGTCTCGAACTCACAG
>JAQHUG010000289.1:2127965-2143081 GCA_028555095.1 Dicrostonyx torquatus
CTCTCTCGTGTGTGTGTGTGTGTGTGTGTGTGTGTGTGTGTGTGTGTGTGTGTGGTGTGTGTGTGTGTGCATATGCTCATACATTACATGTGCTTGTGTTAGGCATTCTACCACTGAACTAAATCTCCAGCCTGTGTGTGAAAGCATTTTAATGAATTCTTATCTAGGAGTTAATAATTGTTCACGTTGGATCGTGAGTACACTGGGATTCTTAATACTGTCCTCTCTTATATCGTTTAAAAGGAAAAATGTGAATTAGTTTGCCCGTTGTTACCGATGACATTAATGAATTCATCTCCATGGGATTTTAGTTGCTGTCATCTACTTATTTGTCTATTAATGAATTAATTTGAGACAGGATTTCATGTTATAGTAGAGTGGCCTCAAACTCACTACGTGGTAGATGACCCTGAAGCCCCAATCCCCCTGAGGACAGGGATAACTGGGTTCAAATGTATACCCAGTTATGTGGTGCTCTGATCATACCCAAGGCTTCTTGCACACTAGACAAGCAATTCTACCAACACCCCAAAGCCCATACATTTATTTTAAAAGTATTAATTGTGAGCCAGGTATTGAGGTACATGCTTTTAATCCCAATACTTGGAAGCAGAGGCAGTTGTACCTCTGTGAGTTTAAAGTCTATACAGCAAGTTCCAGAACCGCCAGGGCTACGTAGTGAGATCTTGTCTCCAAAAAAAGGTATTGATTATAATAGTAATTTAATTATAAGTAATTCAAATTAAATGTAAAACTATAGCTGTGATTTTGGTTAATTCTTTGTTTTTTTGTTCTTGTAAGGACAGGCTCTTACCTAGTGAGAAAGTTCAAAAACTACAGAATGCATAAAGAGTCAAGGTCTTCCTTTAGGATTGGGGATGTAGTTCTAAGGTAGAGTGCTTGCCTGGAATGCACAAGGCGCCATCCTCAACACCACTAAAATCCCCAGTTTTATCTTGCGGTGTGCCCTCTCCCCCAACATGCAAGCTCTTCTACTTGTAACAGTGGTAAAAAGACAGGTGACGCACACAGGTTTATATAGAAGTCGATGGGTTTTTAGGAGAAGTGTTCTACAAAGGACAATTTGATTGTATAGAAAGAGAAGTTTCCTTCCAACTAAAACATAGCTCTAACCTTACAGTGTAAATGAAAAAATAGCTATCACTTGACAGCATACTTTTACTGGCAGATTTTGTGCCAACTGAATAAATGGACTCCTTTATTAGGGTGTGAGCTTTACTGACATCATAAACTGAAATGAATGTGTCTGAACCATCTCGTGCGCGTAGTGACTGATTACTTCCAAATATGGCCATGAAAGCCACTTGCATTCAAAAAGGCCACTGTACATGGGTTTAAGACCCTGCACCAGAGGAGAGAACTCATGGCCACTGCGTAAAACCAGGTCGTGAGCCTAGCCCATGGCTGGGAATGTCACATACCCAAAGGAGAGAAGAGCCTATTACTATGGCTTTGCTGATTGGTCATGTTGGCAAACTGTCCTCTAAATGTTTATATTTATGAGGGATGGGTCCACAGAATACAGGGACATTCAAAGAGTAGTTTTAAATTTAAAAGCTCAGTTTGGACACATTCAAATTGAGTCTCTGAGTCGCCTAATTGAAAGCCTTGTCATATAAACCTCATGGTAACACTGTAAAGATGGGGGAAGCTGAGACTATGTGACCTTAAATAATCCAAAGACACAGTCGTCAGATCCAGTTTGTCCCGATTCCATTTCTCAGTGAGCTTTCCTGTCTACATTACTCCAAACACCATTCTGAATGTGTGCCTGAATGAATGGGTGCCAGATCTGAGTACAAACCATTGAAAACTTAAAAACAAATATCCTTTTTGAGGGCTGGAGAGATGGCTCAGAGGTTAAGAACACTGGCTGCTCTTCCAGAGGTCCAGGGTTCAATTCCCAGCATCCATGTGGCAGCTCACAAATGTCTGTCACTCCAGTTCTGGGGCCTTTGACACTCTCACACATCCATACATGCAGACACAACGCCGATGAACATAAAATAGAAATAAATTATTAAAAAAATCTTACTGTAGTTTCTATGGCACAGCCTTCCTGTTTATAATTGTCTTTCTCCTCTACTCTACATCTGTATCACGTGTCAATTTCCATCTTATTGGGATCAAGGTTCACCTGTGGTGAAAATATTAGGAAATATAAACAAATGAAAAGTGGAGACAAAATTAGTTTGGCTTGTAATACTATTCTCATATTTATATATTGTATACACATACTTTTTTGTATATGTATATGTATAACTGACAGAGATGGAAAAGAGGGTGAGAGACAAAGCGAGAAGAATGGTGGGGGTAGATTCAGGGGTTCTTACTGGTGGGAGGAGGCTTCAGCCCAGGAATCCGGACTGTGTCCTGGGAAGAACTTATAGTTTGTTCCTTTCCTCATCCACACCCCATGGAAAGTGATGGCATCACTGGAAGCAAGGCTTAGCAAGACTGCTTGCTCTCAGGTCACACACTCAGAACTGTGCCATGTGGCATATGTGGCAGAAGGAGTTTAAAAATCTAGGCCCGGTCAGCAGGTGGTGGTGGCACAGAACTTTAATCCCAGCACTCGGGAGGCAAAGGCAGGTGGATCTCTATGAGTTCGAGACCAGCCTGGTCTACATAGTGAGTGCCAGGACAGGCTCTAAGGCTACATAGAGAAACCCTGTCTCAAAAAACAAAACAAAACAAAACAAAACAAAAAAACCCAAAAACCAAAACAAAAGAAAAAAAATCTAGGCTTATAGGCAGAAATTCTGAAAATGGCTCTTTGTTCTTTTGAGACTTGCTGAGTAAAATGCTCTCCAGCAGAAAGAAGGACCTGAGCCATGTTCCCATGGGCTGGGGGCTAGAAGAGTGGAGGTCACGCAGCTAGAGACACCAGAGCGTCTCAGACTGAGGTAAGATTGGCTCAGCCAATCTTGTAGAGACAGAACCTGCTGTTAGGTTATTCTGCTATCGGCTCATTTTGCATCCTTTCTCTCCTTCGATGACATGGCTACCAGCTCAACCTTAGGTTAAGAGTTGTTCGGGCTAGACACTAAGGATTGAGCCAGAGGGAGCGTATCATTCTCCAGGATTGCTTGCAGTGGTGTGCTCTGGGGGAAGTCAAAGGGAGTGGGGGATGGAGCACTGCCATGTAATTACAGTGGGGAGGCCTATGTTCTTCAAGAGGTGACTACTAGTATACCCTGGGGACACAGACAGACAATGGAGAGGGCACATCAATAGTTTAGTGGGGACTTCCCTTGGATTAGGAGCCCTGGAGCTCAGTAAAGGGGCTGAATGGAGATAGCAGATTACTAAATATTGAGCCATAGCAATCCTTGACCGAAGGCCTAGCTGGGGGACTTCCATGACTACCAGCCACAGACAGAGGAAGACACTCACCCAGCCAAGTGCAGGGACGCAGAGCCTGGCACGCTCATCTCATTTCCGCCCACCATTCTTTGTTTACGCACTGATAGCTTTTTAAACAATGTATCAACAACATTTTTATTTAAAAAAAAAAAAAAACCATGGTAGAAGCTTTATGTAAAGCAAGGGTCGGGCATATAATTCTGTGGTAGAGCATTTGCCTTGCAGTTACTATATCCTGGGTTCAATCATCTGCATTGCAAAACCAGCAAACAATTAAAGAAAATATGTGAAGGAAAACCAAAAAAAAAAGAGGAAAATTTAGAATCTTCTATAATCCTGCCTTCTCCATATAACTATTAGCATTTTGTTCATTAGTTCATTTAGGATTTCTTTAAAAGGGTTATTCTTTGCTCACATAAAAAACAAAACAAAAAACAGTGGGCAAGGTGACATGTCCTATAGTCTCCGCACTTAGAAGGCCAAGGCAGGAAGATGGAGACTTCAGAGTTCACAGCCAGCCCATGTTACCACCCAGCTTCAAAACAAAACAAACAAAATCAAACCACTTCTTTTGTCCCTTGAACATTATTTTACTGCTATTCAGGACAGAGTGTCGAATCTGAATCTGTGCTTTGAACTACTTGTTTTACTTGGTTCAGAATGCTCTGTAGAGTTGGGGTAAAGTTTCAATGCCCTATTCACCCTGCTCTTTTATTGTGCTGGTTTTCCTAAACTGGACAAAATACATGAGAAAAAAAAATACTGAAAGGGCTGGGTGGTGGTGGCGCACGCCTTTAATCCCAGCACTCGGGAGGCAGAGGCAGGTGGATCTCTGTGAGTTTGAGACCAGCTTGGGCTATAAGAGCGAGTTCCAGGACAGGCTCCAAAGTAACACAGAGAAACCCTGTCTCGAAAAAAAAAAACCAAATAAATAAGTAAGTAACTAAATAAATAAATATGAAGAAAAAATACTGAAAATAAAAGAAGGGATTATCTTGATTTAGAATTTCAAAGGTTGTAGATGAGTCCTGCTGCCTTCTAGCCTGTGGCTAGACAGTGCGTCACGGTGGAAGTCAGTGATGGAGGAAAAAACTCACAGTTAAGAAGGAAGAAAAGAAAGGGCATGCTGCCACCTCCTAGTTGTGCCACTAGATAGGTCCAAACCTTCCACACATGATCTAAAGTGTCACTGAGTGAAAGATCCTGAGGAGAAGGCCACACGTGATGTGCTTACCACCTTCTCTCTGGTGAAGAGCATTTCCCAGAACATGCGCAGTAATGCTGACTAAAGATCTGGTCTTCCAGCATTTTATTTTGCCATAGATTCATGAGCAGCAGTAAGAATATAAGCCTGGGAGGATAGTCCAGCATAGTGTGAGTGCCCGGCATGTTTTAGTCCTGGATTCCCTATCAAGCACTGAAAAAAAAAAAAAAAAAGAAAAGAAAAGCCAGGTGATGGTGGCACATGATTATAACCCCAGCACTCAGGATGCAGAGGCAGGCAGATCTCTGAGTTCCAGACCAGCCTGGTCTATAGAGCGAGTTCCAGGACAGCCAGGGAAACACAGAATAATCCTGTGTCAATAACAAACAAACAAACAAAAAAATAGGAAGGAAGGGAGAAAGAGAAAGAGAGAGAGAGAAAGAGGAAGAAAGGAAGGAAAGAGAGAGCAGAGGGAGAAAGAGGTAGGAAGGAAGGAAAGAGAGAGAGAAAGGAAGGAAGGAAGGAAGGAAGGAAGAAAGAAAAAGAAAGAGAGAGAGAGAGAGAGAGAAAGGGAGAGAGAGAGAGAGAAAAGAAACTACTATATGACCCAGCTATACCACTTCTGGGTGTTTCCCCAGAGGACTCCAAGTCTGCACAGTATGGTGACATTTGCATGTCAATGTGTATTGCAGCACTAGTCACTATGGCTAAGATACAGGACCAAACTAGGTGTCTAACAACAGTGGAACAGATAGAGAAGATAAGGTTTATGTATATATGAAAGAATGTTTTCAACCATGAAGAGTGAAGTTGTGTTGTTTGTAGGAATATAGATGTAACAGGAGGCATAATCATAATCATAATCAAATTAGATCAGTCTCAACAAGACTGCTTTCTCTCATTTGCGGGTCTCAGATTCAACAAATACATAAAATCATGAAAGGAGAAGCAAGACGGTCTGGGGAACAAAGAGGGCTCAATGGGACGGAAAGAGAAAGGAATTTGGGATAATATGGGGGACTGTGTCAAAAGTACATTATGAAATTTTTTTTGTTTTGTTTTTCAAGACAGGGTTTCTCTGTAGCTTTGGAGCCTGTCCTGGAACTAGCTCTTGTAGACCAGGCTGGTCTCGAACTCACAGAGATCCACCTGCCTCTGCCTCCCGAGTGCTGAGATTAAAGGCGTGCACCACCACAGCCCGGCGAAGTACATTATGTTTTTATGAAAGTGACCTTGTGTAATCCTGCATAATGACGTAAAAAAAGAATGCTGTCATTGAAGCTTATCAGATCGTCTGTTTTCCTCATATGCCTCTTGAATTTTATATTATTTTGACTAACTTTCAGGCAAGGTGGGGAGAAAGGGCTCAAGAACTCCCCACCCCCACACAGATGCCCACAGAAGGCAGCGTTGGCTGTAGACAAGGGGGGAAATTTCCCTAGTTATAGCAGAAGAGATATAATGAAGGCAAGGATAGTTCAGTTCGTCTTGGTGGAAGGAGGATGAGCCATCCTTGTCTGCTGAACTGAGTGATATTGTCACACCTGAAGCAGGTCCAGGGAAGAGGGGCTGGGAAGGGGGAGTAAGTATCAGAGTTCTGTGGACAAATCGAAGCATTTTGAGACCAGCTCTTTCTATTGGAATCCAGGCTGGCCTGCTAAGTGCTGGGTATCACTGGGATGTGCCGTCACCCTCTGCGAGAGAGGGAACATTCTAAATCAACAGAGAGGAACTCCTGGGCTTGGTTCATAGTTCCTTGGGGGTCTTAGATCAGGAATTGAAAGGATCACTGCTGCCAGATGTGGGCTCCTCTGTCCTCAGCAGAAGTTCCATTTCCTGGGACTGTGGATCAATAAAGCTTTAGAGTCTGAAGTCAGGAATCTTAGCCTAGTGTATATTAATTCCCTTCAGGGGGTCCAAGAATCCCCTAAACATATTTGCTAAAGTAAGTGAAGATGTGCATTTTCTAGAGACTAGGTCTTTAGACCTCGTTAGTTTTTCAAAAGATTAGGAATCACGGTTGAGACCAGGTTTCAGGCCAGCCTGGGCTACACAGTGATACCCTGTGTTTCAAAAACAAAACAAAACAGAAAAACAGAAAATCCAAGCACTGTTGAAATGTTTGTCCCAGTGCCGTTGAGAAACGCCCCCACCCCGGGGAACGCCCCCTACGCAGAAAAAACGCCCCTTCCCCCAGGTGCTCTCGCTTTAGGCAGTACTCTCATTATCTTGTGAATTACCTTACATAGAAGTCCATTTAGGTAACTTAGCAACGAAACACTTGTGGTGGAATTTCATGACAACCTGCTCCTATTTTCACCACTGACTCAGCATCGGTCACCTCAAATATTCATCATAATTACTCCAGGGAGAAGAGATGAAGAGATGGTGTTTTTGCTTAAAAATCAAAAGCCACTGTCAATCACCACCAGCATGGAATGGAGATTCGGGCCTTCATTTAATTAATCAAGCTCTTTCTTACCCACAGATGATGTTGTTTCTCAGCCTTGCCAATGCTGGAGACGAGAAATCCCTGAAGTTTCTCCCCCATATACCACCTACACTTGCCCTAGGGATCTATAAACTTGCTTGTTCTTCCTTAAACAGCCCTTTTCAGGGGTTTTAGTCCTTATTGCCAACCCAGTAGTTGAAAATAGAGCCTTGTTTTCCTAGCTGGGCATTACAGCAGGTATCGAAGATATTTTTAACCCTGGGCTTTTTGGTAAAAATGGTGGCTGGATTGCTTGCGTCTTTTATGTACTCACCAGGGGTATATGTGGAAGAAATAGGAAGACAGCCTTCCATGATGCATTCTAGATCTCCAAAATATAGCTGGAAGGATTTGGCAGCAAATCACTAAATTAAAAGTAAGTATGACAAAAAGAACAAATTTGGGAAAGTTACAAAATAACAGTGACCACATAAAACACCCACACTTCTGAATGCACCACCCCATGAAGCACCCTTGAATCTCGATGTCCCATCTCTGGGATGCTTTGGCTCTCTGGCACATGAGTCTAAAAAGCTTCTCTATGGGAAAGCCATAAGTGAGCTCCATGGATCAGTCTACCCTTTCAGTTCTGTGAATGAGCTTAACCTAGTTGCTTTCTCAAAACCTTGAACAGTTTACTTTAGGGAGCTACCTCCCACCCCAGGCAGTACGAACTGACACTCTGTTTTGATGGGGTGGAGTTCCTAGGGGGGCATCTTAACCCACCACCCCAGAAGCATTTAATCTTTACATTTCAAGTCACTGTTGAATTCTGTAGCTTACAATATCACTGCATATCTTGATTTAAAAAATAAAACAATTTCTAATTGAAATTAGTAGCATTTTATGAAGTCACTCCATGTTTGTCAGTGGCTCCAAAGACCTTGTGGTTGGGTCCAGATTGGGCTGTTTTTCTGTTGACTTTATTTATTTATTTATTTATTTTTGAGACAGGGTTTGGAGCCTGTCCTGGAACTAGCTCTTGTAGACCAGGCTGGTCTCGAACTCACAAAGATCTTCTGTTGACTTTAAAAGTGTTAGCCCCATTAGTGGTTAAAAATAAAGTGTATTTGCAAGGCAGACCTCAATTTCATTCCGAGGTGTTTCTTTTTTCAGATGTTTGCATCTTGAATCCACAGAGGATAGTGCGTTATGTCTATTTGTTGCCTTCTTTGAGGGATATTCTTTTAGCTACAGGAATGGCAGGAGACTCCCATAGTTGAAAACATACCTAGCATGCATTAGTTAACCATCAAAGGTCAGTGTGTGCTCAGGAGGGGGTTAGATCTGTGCTCATCCTCAGCGCCTCTTCTGCTGACTCAGAGGAACTGCATAGTTTGCCTTTAGTTGACTATTTTTCTCATTCTGTCTTCATTCATGAGGTAGGCGATAGAGTCCTGGAGATACGATTCCTAGGCGGGTTAAGGAAATTGAGGTAGAGGATTTGTCCCAGGAAATCACTGATAAGTAGCTTGCTTTTCTGATACACATTATCTTTTGGTGAGGGGATGTTGTATAGGGGTGAAAATTCCTTTCTGATATCAAGCTTTGCTTCTACCAGCTAGCTAGGAGATTTGTTACAAGGGCCCAGGCCTCTGTGGACCTTAGTTTCATCTATAAAGCGGAGATAATAATACTTATTTTGTAAGGTGGTTGTAAAGACTAAAGGAGATAATGTTTGTAAAATGCCAGCAAGGCTGGCGCATAATAGGTACAATATAAACACTCGTTAACTTGGGGCTGTGGTATTTCTCAGGGCTTGGAGCTCTTGAATTGCCGGCATGCTTGAGACCCTGAGGTTTTGATCTGGGGGCATAAAGAGATAGAGAAAAAAACAAAGAGACAGAAAGAGACAGAGAGACAGAGATATTGACTCATTAACCTTTTCTCCATGCTGCAGGAAAAACATCTTTAAAGAAAGAAATGAAAGTTATCAAGATTCAATTGCAAAGTTTGTTTTGGTAGGACCATTATGGCAGCTGAGATTCTCTGGAACTGGAAAAGTCATTAGAGATCAGCTCCTTTAATTAACTTGTGTTACAGAGAAGGAAACAGGCCCAGAGAGGGTGATGACATGCCCAAGGCCTCAAGGTGACACAGAAACCCCAGTAAGGACACTCATAATTAAGACAGGAACACGTCTTTTAAGCAACCTTGGTTTTACAAAAAAAGCGCTTATATGATAATGGTTATAAATCAATTATATTTAAGATGATACTAGAGTAAAATTACACAGGTGGGATCTTTTAAAATTAAAAGGCAATTTACATTTTAAAGACACCAAGATGCACAGATTATCAACAAAATATTAGCATATATAGCCATTAAAATGTAAATCACATTGCTAATCTCTCTAACGCTGGAAAAAAAATGGGTTATCAAAATATTTGGGGGGACGTTAAATGAAATTTCGCTTAAATTGCATCTAGACCTTTTCTCCCCCTTACCCAAGATTGCTTTGGTCTGTCTACCCTAAGAACAGAAATAATCTTAATACGTAGATAAGTGCTCATCTTCCTAACACTACAAAAGAAACATTTGTTCTTCCAGATAACTCTTAAACAAACTGCTGTCAAAACAATTAGTGTTATTTTTCTATTATCTCGCTATTTGAGAGTAAATAACCATTCATGAATATGTTAATTATCTTGTAGGTGGGGAAGATAAGGAAAGCTCCTGGTCTCCAGAAGCCAGAAGAGATCATCAATTGCTCACAAAAGCTGGAGAAAGAAAGGGTCCTGGGCTGGAGCAGGAGTGGCCACACTTTACCTTAGCTAGGCAGAAATCAGTTCAGCTTGGCTAAGTGAATGAAAAGAGAAACAGAAAGAAAGGACCCCATTTTTGCTAGAGCTGACCACGAATAAACCTTCATTTGTGTCCCGTGGCTGCGGAGATGCTCTCACAGCTAACCAAGCACTGGAGAGTTTCATTGACAACAAAGCTCTTTGATTTGGCCCACTTTACAAAACGTGGCGTTTTCAAATGGCCATTTGTAAAGAATTTGAGGAGTGAGGACAAGCTGCTGTCACCTAGCAGAGCTAGTTTATCTCCGACACACTGGGCAGGGCTGTGCTTAGTACAACCAACCGCTCTTTAAATAAGCGGACGTTAAGCTCCGTCCACCTTTGGTAGTCACACTCAAGTTGGGGAAGCTTTGAATATGCCTTTTGAAATCTCCAGCACGGGATTCCTAACCATCCAGAGTGGTTAAATGTCGTGCTGAAAGGGAACACATTTGGCAGGGGGCGGAGGTGGGGACAGGGAGAACACACTGAAAGTGCTTTCTCTTCCTGTTTCGAAGGCGCAAGATGTATTTTTCCATATTCAATATTTTGAAAAAGTTGAACACGGCATTGTGTCAGATAATTAAAATGTAAATTTCACTATCTATGCTTTTGCTTTGTGGTGTGGTTTTTTTTTTAATACATTTAAGTCAGTTGTCTTTTAAAACATGTGGTCAGCTGTTGTATTCACATATGGTCAAATGATCAAAGTCTGAACTCCTCTCTAATTGTCCCCCCGCTGCTCGTCTGCTCTGTCCGTGATCAAGGCCTCAGCAGGTGATGAGAAAGGCATGAGAACAGGCTGGAAGGAGAATGAGGCACCGAGAGGCCCGAGCAGAAAGAAATAAAGACTTCCAGTACATCACCCTGACAGTAAAGAGCGGAGGAAAAGTGACGTCTGGCTACGAACGCTTATATATTTTTTTTTGTTCCCTAATCTGCATACATTTTTCCCCAGCGAAATGCAAATGGAGCCAGGCTGCTCTCAGAGACGGAGCCCCCCACTTCAGCCTGCTGCGGTTGCAGGCGCAGCCGAGGGGTTGCATTTGTTTACTTTGCCTCGGGAGAAGCTGCTAAGTCCCACAGTTTAGAGTATTTCACATGTTTGTGGAAATCATTGCAATTCTTTTCACTTCTGCTTGTCATTGTTTGCCCAGAGTTCACTTTGCCAGATGGCGCTTTATTGTCACTAGTGGTTACACCTCGCTATTGGATCAGTTCAAGACCAAATGGTGTGAAGAGCTTTCATACTTAGAGGATTTAGCCAAACAGCCATTCTGTGCTTTTCAGGCCGCTGGAGCACTAATTCATAAGCGAGCCGGCTGACCTGGGAACGGAGGGAGGGGAAAAGTACCCACGTCTTTTTCTACCCGAAATTATGAATTTGCCTCCTATTTACTGGCCAAATGGGAAGGCCCGATAATTAACCAGGGGTGTCTTGCACGGACATAAATAAGATGCTAGCGAAGGAGTGGGGGTGTGGCTCTGAAAAGGGGTGTGCCACGCCACAAAACCAGAAGCCATTCTTTTCTGGAACATCTTCATTCAGTAGTGTGTGTTCTTTCATTGTTGAGATTGTTGGTATTTTCCTAGCAAAGTTGCTGGACCTGAAAATGCTTTCAAATGTGGATTTCTTTTCAATGTGAACATGTCTGTCAATGTCGGGAAGATCTTAAACATGATGTCTAAGATTTGGAGATTCCGTTTGTCTCGTGTGATTCATAATAAAGGTCCGGGGTGGGGGGTTGGAAAGATTTTGAGGGAGGGGGTGCACTTTTATGCTGGAGGGCTAACTGCGGGAACCCGAGCCCAGCAGCCCCACGCTGTTTGTTAACGTCGGTGCGGCACACTTGCCTCGAAGCAAATCAATGAGAATCTCTTAGTTGCTACCCTGAGTTCTGGAACTTGCCTCGCTTTCTGCATCAAATCTGAATTAGTGACGACAAAGCTCGGGCCCCGGAATCAAAGAGAGGGGCAGCAGGGAGAGGGTTAAGGAAACAGTGACTCAATTGCTCGGCCCCAGTTGGTTTCTTATTAAATATGGAGCCCCTAGTTGTCGTAGTTTTCTTTTTCCTTGGGATGGGAGTCTAGCTTTACCTCAACTATTCAAAGTGGTGTTGAAAGGACAAAGAAAAGCAGCGATGTGAAGGCGCGGGGGGGGGTGTCTTTGGCGGAAGGCAGGTGCTAAGGGATTTGGAGGTTATTATAGAAAAAAAATAAAAAAGCAAACCCCTGAAGCCCTTGGTGCAAGGCCTTGCTGTAGTAAGAAAGGCAAACAGGATAATGGATTGTATCAACAGAGGAGCAAACCCAAATCAAAAGGCGTGCTCTTGTTACTGGACGGCCTGATATTGTCCTACAAAGAGCTGCTTGGTGATTACCTTGTCCCCAGAAAGCCCATTGTCATCCCGGACAAGGGGCAGTTCACAGAGCGCCAGGGATGATGCAGCTTTTCTCCTTCATATAGATATAGCACATTGGGGGTACAAGGCAAAATTATGTAATAATCATATCCCCAGGGGCCTGCGCCAAACAGAGGGAAGCCACAGCAGTGGGGATTGCAGCGCTGCGAAGGAAAAGTAAGCACAGCTGGGAGGAACAAAGCGCCAACTGGAGGTCTGCTGCTTTTCCCAAACCGCGTAGCTGGACTTCGGCTCTTTGCTATGCTAAGTGGGCTACCGAGTAATTGGACCTACCCCTACGGAGGGGAGGAGACTGAGAAAGCCGCGAGGACAGTGTGCGAGAACCGGAACTGTTGATCTGAGTAGGGATTATGGTGGGGGTGGGGAAGAGGTAGGGGTTAAGAGATTTGGCTTTCTCTCAGTTTCTGGAAGCAAAACAATGAGGTAGGCAGAGAGCACTGGTTTTAACATTAACCCGGATGTTTTTGGCGTTCTTCCTGTGGATGTTGGAGGAAACCGGGTATATAATAAATACTTGTTTGGGCTTCCGTTTCCTCATCGGAAAAATGCAGACGAGGCTAGGTTCCATTTGAAATCTAAATTCCCTTCCGGGAACTCCGACTCTTCGGAAGTCTACATCCTCATGCTGTCTTGATGTCATCTGTGAGGGAGATGAGGGAGACAGTATTTAGGAGTGGGAGGTGTGTCTAGTAAGCAGACCAGCTTTATTGAAGAGGCTCCAACAGACTTTAATCAATTCCCCTGTAGAATTAGAGGGAAAAGCTGAAATTGCTTGTCTGGTCCACAGGGCATTCCTTTCTAGCAGGCCCGCGCAGAGTGGCTGACTGACAAAAGAGATTTTCCTTTAGCCACTGGATGAAGAAAAGCCAACTAGTCAGATGTTCAGAGCTCTTCGGGTGTACAGCTGTTTTAGAGTCTGGACCTCACTGTTCTGTCTCCTTCAGACATTCTTGTCTGTTTGGTCAGTGTGGCTGAAGGCGATCAAATTCTTTCATCGGCTCACTGTTGGCTATTGAGTGATATATTGGCACCAGTTAAAATTTGACCTTCTTAGTGACCCTCTTGCGAACATTAATTGTGCAGAACCTCTTTCTCCGTCAAGCACAGTGTCTTCTTGAAATGACCACTCCCTAAGGGCAGAGCTTTTTCTTTTCTTTTTTTTTTTAAACTGGGAAAATTATTTTGTTTTTTATAAGATTTATTTATTCTGTTTTTCACATCATGTATCTTGATCCCATTCATCCCCTGTTCCTTCGAATCTGCCCTTCACCCCTCCACCGCCCCCCCCCAACAAAGCAAGATTCATGAGAAAAAAATGGAGAAAATACAATGAGAAAAATAGAAAAGGGGAAAGAATTATGTCATGGAAGCTGCAGTGTGACCCAACACGTCACTCCGTATACCCGTTTGTCCATCCATCTCTACCAGAAGGTGTTTATTGCAAAGAGTCTCTGGCCTAACCGGAGGCCCCTGTCTCCACTACATGTTAGATGCTGGGCTCCCACTAGGACTCTTCCTGGACACCCCACTGGTGGCCTATGCTGTGGAGATCATGCAGAGGTTTCTCAAGTGATTCAAGTTCACTCCAAAGTTTATCTTGTAGAGTAATCCAAGGATTGCTGGAGAAAAGAATCCCACACTGCCAACAGAAGCTCCGGGAAGAGATTATTTTCCACAGTGACTTTGTTACAAGATCCCTAAAGAAAATCTTTTGAACTTCTATGAGATACTTATTTATCATCAAAAATGAAGCGAAACCCAACCCAACAAAACACAGCTCAGTTGGCAGAAAACAGAAAGATCTACGAGTTTGATTGATTTTAAGCTGCAATGGATTTTGTTCAACAACTTTGATTCCATGAGAAAGGAAAGTAAATTTTCCGATATGAATACCAGTACCAAGGTAAGCAGCACTGGTCACCTGAATTCCAATCTGGCTGATGACTAAAATCGGCTCCCTTTATTTGAGAAGAAATTTCACGAACAAGCGTTTCTTACAGAGACAAGAGCCAATTTTATACAACATTGTACAGATTCTCTTTAAAAGCTACCAGTTTATGGTGTCGTGTGCCTTTGGGAGTATTAGGATGAAACTGTCCTGACTATGTGAATGTCTAGAAGGATGCATTTTATATTTAGTGAACTAAATATAAAATATATAGGAATTGCAAAACCCAAAGGGCCAGTGTGAACTGTCTTTGAAATTCCCATCACCCATGCAACTAACCAATGTGGCTAACCAGAGAGAAATGATTTCTATTTTACTTTACTCACATTCTCCCCCTTTTTCCATTTCTGTTTGAGACAGGGTCTTGTTACGCAACTCAAACTACCCTTGAGCTCATTGTGTAGACCACCTGGTCTGGAACTCACAGTGATCCTCTTGCCTCAGCTGGGGATTGGAAGCAGGCATGGTGATTCCCTTATTTCACTAACGTACTAACACTAACGTGGAGTGGGGGGGCGGTGTAAGCATGTGAGGGAAACAAGGCCTGAAGAAGACATCGGATGTCTTTCTCTGTCGGTCCCCATTATCACATTGAGATAGCCTCTCCCACTCTACCAAAACCTTGTGGTTGCAGTAGTTGCAGGCCCATGCAGCCAAAGCTGGCTTTGAACGTGGCTATTGGGCACTTGAACTCAGGGCCCCATGCTTGCAGAGGAAGTACTCTTACCCACTGAGCCACACCCACAGCCCCTAAGAATAATACTTTGGCTTTTTTGTTGTTGTTGTTGTTGTTTTGTTTTGTTTTTCGAGACAGGGTTTCTCTGTGGCTTTGGAGCCTGTCCTGGAACTAGCTCTTGTAGACCAGGCTGGTCTCGAACTC
>JAQHUG010000289.1:2144036-2176536 GCA_028555095.1 Dicrostonyx torquatus
AGAGAAACCCTGTCTCGAAAAACCAAAAAAAAAAAAAAAAAAAAAAAAAAAGAATAACGCTGTGAGGAGTGCCAGCACAGGAACGGTCTCAGATGGCCATGAGAGGACACACAAGTGGAGCAGAGAGTCCTGGTGTCTGCGGGAAAGGGTTCTTTTGTCGGGACAGTATAAAATGTGCTAGTCCATTCAACGCTCTCTTTCTTCAGCTCCGGAAAGTCTGCTGCTGAAAGGGAGAGGGCTTCCACACAGCAAGGAGCTCCAGAAAGTGGAAGACCGAGCCACCTCAATGACTGGGTCAGCTTGTGGCTGCTTTCACTCTACTTGGCATTATGTGTTTGGGAAACTCCAGCGGCCTTTCCTAATACCTGCATTGGGAATATAGAAAGGGTCTGTGTAATCCTGCAAAAGCGCTTTGCAGAGACATGATTTATCTGTGTTCGGACTTACACATTGAAGTAGTTGCGAGGCGCTTGCTCTTTCCCTTTCTTGTTCCAGTTTGCCTCTCGTAACAGTATGTGGTTTCCAGGATGGAATTGATGACACCACTAACCAGCCGCATGATGATATTATGGCGCAGGAATGTGCTATTCGGTTAACATGATAATGGTTTCAGAGCTTGAGTTATTCAGAACAAAGGCACTTTGTAGATTCGAAGCCTTATTCTGATATTATCGAGATGGGCATTTTACTAAATACTCCCATTTTCAGGATTCATCTTCAGATGCCTGCAAATATTCATTTGCGTTTACTTTGATATAAGCCTGGGAAGAAAATGGGGTAGCCTAGGATGTAGCTGACCCGACTTGGTATCTTCAGCTAACCGGAAGTAGTTGCAAATATTGGTACTATGGCATCAAAACAACACTCAGAGTATTTGGAGACGGACTTTCATGGGAGAGAGTCTTTACTGGGCTTCCCACTTTTGTCTTCAAATGCAGTGAATTCCTTTGGACAGTGTGTGTGTGTTCATCTCCTCCAGGATCAGTGCAGCAACAGTCGGAACCACCAGACAGTCTACATTCGAACAGAATGGGTTTCCAGACTGCCTCCTTTTAAGAAGCGTCCGCGTTTTTAGGTCAGCCTCACTTCTTACCGTTCCACACCTTTAATACAAGGTCAGCAAAGATGACCAGGACAGCAGGGAATACGGAGGAAACCGCCCCTGCCCAAAGGTGGTGAAATCTCCTTTGCCACTCACGAAAGTGGGATCCTGTAGATTGGAAGCAACTACTCAGAAGACGTTCATGGAGGAGTCTGAAAAGGCAGCAGGGGCTGGGCGGTGGTGGCGCACGCCTTTAATCCCAGCACTCGGGAGGCAGAGGCAGGTGGATCTCTGTGAGTTCGAGACCAGCCTGGTCTACAAGAGCTAGTTCCAGGACAGGCTCCAAAAGCTACAGAGAAACCCTATCTCAAAAAATAAAAACAAAAACAAAACAAAATAAAAGGCAGCAGGGAAGCGAGCACTACCTCAGCGTCATTGGGTGCCAGGTGCTGAGCCTGGTCCATTCGGAAATACTGTCCCCATGACAATGCTATGAAGTCAGGGTTGTTTGTTTTCACACTCGAGAAAACTTATGTTCTCGTTGTGTGACTTGCAACAATCTGTTGACTGACTCCTAATGTTTACTTCTCTTTGTGTGTGCAGCGATGGGGAGTGACCCCAGGTGCTTGTATTTGCTAGATAGACTGAGACAAAATTTGAACTAAATCATATTTTTTTTTCCTTTTTTGGGTAGTGTCTCACCAGGTAGCCCAGGATGGCCTTAAACACATGATCCTTTTTCTCAGCCTCTTGAGTGCTGGGATTACAGATGTATCTGTCTGGCAATAGATTTCTGTACGCATGTATTTATCTGAGAGAAGATAGCACATTTTCCAGGATGACTTTGAACTCTGTATGCAGCTAAGGATAACCGTGAACCCCTAATCCTCCTGTTTCCACCTCCAGAGTGCTGGGATTACAGGCAGGCACATCAAGCCTGGTGCACGTAGTACTGGAGATCAAGTCCAGCGCCAAGCATGCTGGGCAAGCGCTCTAATAACTGTGCCCCATTGCCAGCCTAGGTTTTACAATAGTCTTCTCTGCCCAGCTTTTCTTCATTTGCTGCAGCCTCAACAAGGATTTGCTGCTTACGGGTGGGACTATATCCTCACCCTTGTGGTACCATATACATGTGGAGGTGGGGAGAACACTGCTACAGCCAGAATAGGACATATGAAAGGAGGGAAGAGAGGAAGCTAGGGCTTGTTTGTGACCGGGATTTCAAGTCTAGCCTTTGTCTAATCTTATCGTTTCTAGTTGTGCACACTTGGCTAAGGATCTTAACCTCCTTCGGCCGCTGCTTCCTTAGCAGGAAAACAGGCATACAATAGTACTCACGAAGCCAGTGAGATAGCTCAGTGGGTAAAGGGGCCTGCTACAAAGCGTAAGGATCTGAGTTGAGTCCCAGGCCCCACATGGTCCAAGGGGGTGAACCCACTCTCACAAGTTGCCCTTTGATGTACACAGGCATGTGCTGCCTCCCAGTTGCACACAAAATAAAAGTTTTAAAAAAAAGGAATAAAAATATAAAATGGTATTCATCTTATGGGGTGCTTATGAACTTCACTGATAATGCCAGAAATGTCTCCAGTCTCTGGGCCTGGCACTCAGGAAACATTCTTTGTGGTTGCTTTTATCTCCAGAGGACTCTATGTTCTGAGGTATCAGTGGATATTCCCAGGCAGAAGTACAGATTAGCAACTGGGGAGCTAGCTCTGACAGGATTAGCTCATTGGAGTTGGGGCATGCATATAACTAAAGGGATAAAAGGCATCCAAAGCCAGGCACTCCAAACTCCCCTTCTGAAGAGCCTTGGAGTTTTCTGAGATGGTCTAAAACGGTCCATGCTCACTGTGAATAATGGAAGCCTTTTCAGTTTGAGGATGGCGTAGTTAAAAAAAAAAAGTTTAAGTTATAGAAGGGGAAGGTGATGCAGGTCTGTAATCTTGTGTTTGGGCGATAGGCACAGGAGGCTCAGGAGTTCAATGTCATTCTCAACGATATAGCAAGTTCAAGGCTAACCCAGGATACACAAGAGCTTGTCTTAAAATGTTCTTTAAATTGTATTTCCCCATAAATATTATAATATTAACCATTTGGTGTTTGCTACTGTTCCTTCATTTATCCAACTCACAGATACTGTTTTATCTGTACCACTTAGTGGGGACAAGGGGAGGACGACAGACAAAGACGACAAACACATCCCTGATCTAGTGGGACTTACATTCTAGTGGGAGAAAAAGATGATAGATATGGTTAATTTATAACACACAGTATAAGTCAGTAGTGAAGACTAGGGAGGTAACCCCGTGAATGAACGGTCACAGGGATTAAGCAGATGTGTTTTAGAATGTTCGATGGGAAGGCACTGTTGAGTGGGTGACATTTCATCTGAACGAACGGAGAAGTTGGGTGGTCCCACATGGAGACGATAACAAGTGCAAAGGTCCTGAGGAGGAAATGTTTAAGAATGTTCCAAGAAGTTAAAGGACTCCAGTGTCAAGAAGGATGAGGGAATGGGAGAGGGAGGGGGGAGGGATAGGGGAAGATGAGACAAGATCTTCTATCCATGTTGGATGGAATGAACAAGAAATTAGCAAGTAAGGATGACAGAAGATATACAACTATTAAGAGATGACTTCTTGTATTTTGAAATGATTTTTTTATTTTTATGTTATGTGCACTGGTGTTTTGTCTGCATGCATGTCTGTGTGAGGGTGTGGATTCCCTGGAACTGGAGTTAGAGACAGTTATGAGCTGTCATATGGGTGCTGGGAATTGAGCCCAGGTCCTCTGGAAGAGCAGCCAGTGCTCTTAACCACTGAGCCATCTCTCTAAGCCCAAGAGATAACTTCTAAGAAATGTGGGTTTGGCTGTTGTGAAATGGAAACATGCATACATATAATAAAGGCAGAAGTTTTGTGGGTAAACATAGGTACCACCGTTTGATTACACTCCACAAAGGTCTTCACGCTGTCAAGCAAGTTTCTCTGCTACTTGGCTACATTGAAGAACCACAGCTAGCAAGTAGCAAAGCTACAAGTGGAACATAGGCTTCCTGGGTTCAAGGCCAAGGTGCTTAATCCTGTTCTTCCTGTTGCAGGCATACTGTATATGGTAGAATCTCTTAGTGTCAGAACTACAAGTGGAAATTCCTACTTCTAAAGATGGAGAAATTGAGGAAAAGTGACCAGCCCAGGGTCAGCCTGAGTAGCAGTGTTGTACTAAGAATGGAGTTGAAGTCTTTGAACTTATCTTCAAGGTCACAGCAGATTTGTGGGCAAATTGTAGGACAAAGGCAGACTTTATACAAAGCTGTTGTTTGAAGAACTGCCTGGAAGCAAGGAGCTCTGGAACCTTGGGTCCAATGCTGTGCCGATGTTCCGATAGGAAGTAACAAAAGACTTTTTGCCTTATAGATGGTTGCAAACAGAAAGGGCCTGGAATTAAAGGGGACCCTGTGTCTTTCAACGTCTGAGAGTATGGACAGGGCTTGTGAGTTTGAACTGTCAACAGTTTTGAACTTCCCAAGAAAAGACCACCCACAAACTTCGTGTGTTTTCTGATTGATTTCTTTCTGTTTTAGGTGCTGTGCAGATGTGTCTGGAAACTGGTTTACTGGGCAACCGCCACACTGGCGAATATTCTTGCTGTGTGGGCTGAGCTCATCATTTCTTATTGCCCCAGGGTGCTGCTGACACCCTTCTTCTGCTCTGGACGAATCTAAGGAGAGCATGCAGCAGAAAGGGAGGACCCTGTGATGACCTTCCTGGGCCACCAAGTTATAGAGGCCACTTGTTCAGCAGAGTGACTTAACATTGTAAGTAAAAGTACCCTGGGATGTCATCGAATCCAACTTTCTTCCTGGAGACAGAGGGAATACTAAGTTCCACAAAGCAAAAGTGACCTGTCGTGCTTGTGACACATGAGACTGAGCTCTTTGGCCTACATACTGGAGACAGCACTTAAGCTGCCAGTCTGTAGATGACTCCGCGGATTTCAGGTAAGCCCCAGGGCTCACTTGTCATTGCCATTTGTTTAGCATTAGTAACTTGTAATTAATTAATATTGTCTCATAGGCAAAGAAATTGGTGAGGGGCTTCTGAAATCTTGGCTAGGAAAGGGCGATGATCAGTTTCCCAGCCAAGCTAATTTTACCCGTGGTTTGGTGGCTGTGGATGCTTAGGATTGGTACCAACAGGGTTCTACCATAGCCTGCTGCCATGGAGAACATGCCTAATGTTTAGTAGTTTGAGATTTCATCTGACTTTCTGGATCCTCTTCCACCTGTGAGGTGGGCACCTGGAGCTCGACCCCTTGTATTCTTTTCTTTCTCTCTCACGGAAGCTGGTGAAGCAGACATTACACAGCTTGCAAAGGCCACATCTGCAGTCGAGATGCTGGGAACCCACGGCTGAGGCAGCTGTGAGTCCTTAAGACATGTGTTAGGGCTGGTGGCTCAGGGCCAAGTGAAATCCCAGGCTCAGATCATGTGGCTACCCTCTGTAAAAGTTGGCCGGCTGAAAGAATGCAAGACAAAAATCAGAGCCGCTCCCATGCGTTTCCCTGCTGCAGTTGGTACAGGGCTGAAGTTCCAGCTCCCTCAATCCCAGCGCCAGGAGGGAGCTCCTTTAATATCATTCGGAGACCCTGACACCTGGTTTTGCCATTTGTAAGCGCTCATGACTCATGGCCGCACTGCGCTCGCCCCTGAGATGAGAGTCGCTTTCCCAGCTGGATGGTGCCTGTGTATGACGGTGGATTGGCTGCGTTTCCAGAAGGGAGTAAAAGGTGCATGGCTTAGGTGTTGTCTCCGACATCAAGAAAGAGTGCAGACTAACGGGGCTGCTCTGCAGAAACTGAAATGGAGCCCCACTGCTTCTGGGAAAATGTCATCCCCTGGCCATCCACTGAAGTGCGTGAGCTCAGGGGATATGAAACGCACTCGTGGTGCTTTTCAATCCCCTTTGTTAAGACGGCTGACTGTCTACAGACACAACTCGACTGCATACTTCTTTATGAAAACAACTGGCCAAACGGGAGGGAAGAGGGCATGGAGGCAGGGAGGGGCTTGGGACTGACAATACTTCATTATTTCCAGAGTACTGCAATATGTTCTCCTTTACCAAAGGCAGCGAGGCTCTGATAATGCGATTCTGGATTTCATGGAATGTTGTGGCTCAGAGAGGGAGAGATTAAAGGCAGCAATGACACAGTGCTAAGGGTCAGGGCTTTTATTTTATATGAAAGCACCATTTAGTCACAAATATGGACTGAATGCATAGAAAAAAAAAGCAGAGGACTGCGTTTTCGTGTATCAAAATGGAAACCCACTCACTCACTTGGCTGTGATTTCTATTATCTGCAAACCACCAAGTGTTCCTCCTCATGGCGCTTGTCCTGAAAGGCTCACAAAGTAAGGGCAGGAAAAGGTGTGCTGACAGTCATTAGCTGTTCAGCTGGAGGAAAGAAAGAGCCCCCTGCCTGAAGCTAACCTGGGAAACTCCTTCAGCGGCGGAACACACGCCCGGGCTCAGTGCTCTGGGCTTGAACATGTTTCTTCAATTACTGATCAGGGTGTGTAAACTAGAGCCATAGGCCAGACATAATTTATGCAGATTTGCCCAAGTTTATATAGCACTTTGTTATTCAACACAAAGGCAGCCACCATAGCAACCTCCGGATCACAAAATGCTTACAGTACCTCGGAGAGGCAGACCAGCCCCTCGCAAAGATGTCTGGGGACACAAATGTTCCGCAGTGGTTCATCTTTGCCCTGTGTGAACCGGAGAGCTTGCGGGCTAAAGGGCTTTCTCCCTTTTCGGTGTGATCTTAACGTCCCCATTAACCGGCAGACTGCGTTAAGTAAGCCAACTAGTAGGCAGGTTCGCCCCTCTCTCGGGATTTGTTTTTCATTTTCATTTCCTTAATGATTTAAAAACTTGTTTTCAAAGGTTCCCTCAGTTGGGGCCCAGTGGCCCTGCGCTGGGCCTGGCTTCCTTTGCTGCTGAAGTGCTGACCTTCTGCAGTGGAACAGAACAAGGCCTTTGAGCTGCGGCTCACTGGTAAGCAATGCGGTAATGAGCTCCAGCTGCTGAGCACGGACTCCGGTCCATTCTGGAAGCTTGTCTTTTTGATACCCTTACCCCTTCTGTTTGGGTGTCCGAGTGCCACCTCGCGCCCCCACTTCAGAACAACGTCCAGACCAGCAAGTGTCCTTTATGGATAGGGCATGGCAGATTTCCCAGCTCAGGGGTCTTTGCAAATCACATGGAAAAGGCTCTCCCAGTGCAACGCAGGTAAACCGAATCTCTGCAAGTCAAATGAGAACCTCTGGTGTGTGCGGTTTGCAGATGTTTGTGGTGTAAACACTCGCGCCGTAATCCAATTTCATGCTACCAAGAGTGCAACAACTGGCTTGCAAAAGTCCTGAAACTTTTAGCAAATGGTCCCCACACCACTGCGCCAGATTATCTCATTTGCTCTCCATAGCAACTGCACAGATCGGCCAATGTCCTCAGCCCCATTTAACTAGAACATTTAACAGGCCCAGAGGGCTTAGGCCAGCAACTGTCAAACTTTACTGTGCATATGAATTCCTGGGGATTTTGCTAAAGAGGGAGCCTGTGATTCTGCATTCTTAGCAAGCTCCCATGAGACCCTGCTCCACAGTTAATTACAAGGATAGCCAACCTTCAGGAAAAGAAGGGGGAGGAGGCCAAAGGATGGTTTCTCCCAACTGACAAGCTCCTCCAAGTCACATTCTTGATTCTTCAATTAATTCCAAGGCTGGCCTCTCCAGGAGCCCTCATGGGCTCTCCCAACACCTCCTGGCAAAGGCTGTAGGCTTGGTTTACATGGTATTGTTCATAGGCTAGAAACACGCCAAAACCAGAACTTGGTGGGCTTCAGGGTTGTAGGAAAGTCTTTTGTAGTGTTACCCCAACCCCTAACTTGAGAAAGCAAGGCCTCTCTCTTTTTGAGTCTGATTCAACCATGGTGGAATTTGCATAAAGCCTTCTCCAGGGTCTAAAGGAAGACCTGTTGCTGCAAACTGCCAAGGAGCTGAGAGCTGATGTTCCTCTCTGCCTCCTGACAAGTAGAGACCCAAGGGCTGAAGTCTGCAGCTCAGAAGATAATTACAAATGAGCAGTTGTGGCTCCTGTTGTCCCTCATGTTCATCACCTTGTCATGAAGACTTCGATGGGAGAGGTGGCTGAGTGGGGACAGACTTAGGGGGATGTGCTTAGGATGGTGCTGAAGTCAGAGAAGGACAGATGGCCCCGTTCCTGCCCTTAGGGAGCCTAAAATCTCATTGGGCAATGCACACCCAGGGAGCCATTAGTGGGTGAGAGAGTAGATCATAAAGGTCCCATTGGTCAGCAGGATTTTGATTCGGGTTCCTGTACCAAATGCTGTCTAGACTGCTGAGAACAATTTCCAAGGGAACGTCTGTTCTTCATTCTTGTTTTAAGAGTTTTTATTCAATCAGGCAATCAAAAGATTCGAATGGATCCAAGACATCTTCTTGCTAATGGAATGTACCGGCAAAGGAATCTTCTCTTTTACGTAGGAGATTGTCTCACAATCAAAATCATCTTCCCAGTAAAATTATCTTATCCTGATATTCAGCTCCAATTTTTAAAAATAATTTCTTTGCCTGAGTCTGGCTAAAGCAATTGGTTCATGATGATCCACTTCTTCGCTGCCAAAATGGATGCTTTACTGTTACAGAGACGGAGCCTTAGCCGTGTCTCTCACCTTTTCTTTATCACACTAACGAATCCCATTCTGTGTCTGGCACAGGACTACTTTTGTGTTTATGGGCAGAGAGGTGTACAGCCACACTCCCGGCCATTTACTATGAACACTTGTCACTTTCTCAGACCCGTTTTGAAATGCCATGCTCTTTGAAAAACATTCCCCAATCCCCACATTTAATTGAGAATTCCTTCGTTTCCCTTTGAGTTGTACCTCTGAGTCTCCTTTTCAGTGGGACGTGTTTGACTTTACTACGGAGGCAATTACCTTGCTGTCTTACTTTTTCCAAGGTCCATCTTATCTTGATTAAAAGATTTTAAGACTGTCAGTTCAGCCAGGCTTGGTTCTGTGCACCTTTAATTCGAGTACTGGAGAGGCAGAAATAGGTGGATCTCTGAATTCAAGGTCAGTCTGATCTACAGAACAAGTTTCAGGATAGTCTGGGCTACACAGAGAAACCTCTTCTTGAAAAGCAAGCAAACAAACAAAAAAAGAAAAGCTTGTCAGCTTACTGACAGCCTCCTAGGTACAATGGTGATTTAAAAGTACAGAATAACACACTCGTACAGATGCCATCGTCTGCTCCCTCTGAGCTCAGAAAAGGCAGCAACCAGCATGACATTTCTCAGAAGCCACCACATTTCTCGCATCCCATCTCCCAGCCATCTGCTCTCTCTCCTTTGGGGACACGGACTAAGACACCTGGCCAGGGAAGCTGTTTAGTAAATTGTCCACTGAATGCACATACAAAGGAGTGCATGCCACTCTGCTCATGGTATGAGCAATGAACTGATGGGAAGGGTCTGTCTGGGGCCAGAGGCCTGCCTTGTGGGACAATCCGAGCTATATACTTTCCCACGGTGAGTGATTGTGCTGTCTCCATTTGTCTGTTTCTTTCCTTTCGGTCAGCCAGGTTAGCTTATCACACACTGTCCACTTTAACGCTGTTCTGTTCATTGATGGGGATAAAGAGTTTTAAAAATGTCTTTTTATGAGATTATAATTACATCATTTTCCCTTTCCCTTTCCTCCCTCCAAACCCTTTTATATACCACTCCTTGCTCTTTTTCCAAATTCATGGTCTTCTTTTTTTTTCATTAAATATTAGTACGTATGTAGGTAATATAGTTTTAAAAATTATCCATCCAACATTTATTAGTGACTATTTAACATATGGTGCCAGGCAAACAGAAAAGACATTATAAAAACCTACTGAATAAAGGTCAAATGGGATTCCTTTGGGAGAATAAGTGATGGAAAAATGATACTGGTAAGAGCTAAGTTTCAGCATACACATCCAGGTACCATGGACTGTGCTAAGCTGGCACATCAAGTTGTCGAAAGCAGTTGTTTGCCCTCATGGACCTTACTCTCCAGGAGGTGACATATTTATATCGTATAATAGTATCTGCTTGAATCAAAGTGCCAATCTAGCCAGGCATGGTGGCACGTGACTGTAATCCCAGCTTTGGGAGGCAGAGGTAGGATGGTCAATGTGAGTTTGTGGTTGGTCTGACACACACAGGGTTTCAGGCAGCCAGAACTATGTAGAGAAAATACAGAAAAACTCCCTCTCAACCCAAAACTCAAGAAGACTGTTCTGAACCCATTTGTTTGTTTGTTTGTTTTTTCAAGATGGGGTTTCTCTGTGTATCCCAGGTTGTCCTGGAACTCACTCTATATATAGATTAGGCTGGCCTCAGACTCAGAGTTCTGCCTGTCCCTGCTTCCCAAGTACTGAGACGAAAGGTGTGAGCCATCACTACCAGGCGGCTAATAACCACCCAGAGCTCTAGTTCCTGCAGATCCAAATCCTCTGACCTCCTCAGACATCGACTCCTGGGCACATACCCTGCCCCCACATAAGACACATATAGAAACACACACAATTAAAATCGTAATCAACATTTAATTTAAGGTACTTACTTTTATTTTGCCGTATGTGTTTCTGTCTGTGTGTGACTGCCCACAGAAGCCAGGAGAGGGTGTGGGAGTCCTGGACCTAAAATTACAACTGGCTGAGAGCTGACCAATGTGAGTGCTGGGAACTGAAAGAGCAGTATATGTTCTTAACGGCTCAGCCATCTCTTCAGTCCCTCAGTGTGGTTACTTTCGTGAGCACTGTAGGTGTGAACACCTTGGGTAGTTTCCTTTATGTACATGTGAATCAGTAGCTCCCTAGGGAATCTATGAAGAGGTTCAATTGTTAGGTAACAGGCATAGTTGCTTAAGATAGCATCATATATCCTAGCCTGGGGGTGTGACACAGTCATAGTGCTTGCTTAGCATGCATGAAACACTTTTTTCAATCCATATCACTGCAAAAAAGAAAATCTATGGCGAATATACATAAATATAGTCAAATTTATTTCCAAAGTGGAATGAGGTTATATTACCACTAAGTCTTTTAGTATCATTTATATTTATTGATTTATGCAAACATTTAGTTATTTATACCATCTGGAATTGATTTTTGCATGTAGTATGAGATATTAATCTAAAAAATATTTTTTCAAGTGAACAGCTAAGTGTCATTATTATTTCCTAAAAATCTGGTTTTCTTCCTCTTCTCTTTTGCACATGCGTACATGGATCTGTTTTGACTCTTTTCTTTTCCTTGGAGAGAGCTTTATGAGGCTCCCTCCCTATCAGCACAGCGATACACAGTGTTGAGATGACTCCTGCTGATCTTTTGAATATATATTCCATTCTTCCCAAGGAAGTGGATGACAGTCACTAAAGAACTAAAGTTTCTTTTTTCTAGTTCCCATTCTTCCTTTCTTCTATCCTTTCTACTTTTCTTCCTCCCTTCTTCCTTCCCCCTCTCCCTTCTTCTGCTATCCTTAATATCATCATCCTCATCCTCCTCATCCTCATTATTATTATTATTATTAATATTAGTATTCTGGACACAGTTTTACAGTGTGGCCCTGGATGGTCTGGAGCTTACTATGGCTAGCTGTTTACTTGAGCAATCCTCCTGCCTCTGTTTCTCGAGTGCTGGAATTATAGGCATGTGCCACTTAGCTTCAAGTTTTCTTTTTACAACTAAAGAATACACTAGTAAAAATACTGTTCTGTTGTTTTTTTGAGACAGGGTCTTATTATATAGTCTTAGCTGACTGGGAACTCCCTACCTGTAGACCAGACTAACTTAATAGATATCTACCTTACTCTGCCTCTGAGTTCTGGGATGAAAGGCATGTGCCACCACACCCAGCTAGCAAAAATAATTTGTATTGCAGATTCTATATCCACATACAACGACCCCAGTGTAATTTTCATTTCAACAAGAATAATCATTATAGCAAAATGAACAACACATAGATTCTATGTTGATATGTGGAGCCACGTTCTCATTTCTTTCCTTAATGTGAAGATATACGCTGAACAGGGCAATGGTGGCACATGCTTTTAATCCCAGCGCTCAGGAGGCAGAGACCGGAGAATCTCTGTGAGTTCAAGGCCAGCCGGGTCTACAGAGCTAGTTCCAGGACAGGCTCCATAGCTATTGGGGGACCCTGTCTCAAAAAAACAAAGGAGGAAAAAAAGGTATATGCTGAACTGATTCTTCATGTCAGAAGATAATGGATTTTTGAATGGATGGCCTGATTCAATGCCTTGAGATAGCAGTATGACTTACTGGAAAAACATTTCCTGCCATGTGTAAAGCAAGTGTTTTGTAACAACAGTTACAAAACAAGACAAGACAAAAACAACAACAAATGGAGACAGGATTTCCTGCTTTCTTTACATCTTGAAAGCAAACATTTCCAATATGGTAGAACATGCCTGTAACTGGGGCACTTGGAAGGCCAAGCCAGAAGGATTTCTATGAGTTCAAGTCCAGCCTGGGTTACAGTGTGATTTTAAGGCCAGCCTAAGCTACATTAGATAACAAGTACCTGACTCCAAAATTATTGTTTACTTGTTACTCAAAAAATAAGTAAATAAGCCGGGCGGTGGTGGCGCACGCCTTTAATCCCAGCACTCGGGAGACAGAGGCAGGCGGATCTTTGTGAGTTCGAGACCAACCTGGTCTACAAGAGCTAGTTCCAGGACAGGCTCCAAAGCTACAGAGAAACCCTGTCTCGAAAAATCAAAAAAAAAAAAGTAAATAAAAGAAAACAAATCTTATTCTAGAAATTAGCTTCTGTGGAGGTCATTTTAGAGATAGATTTAAAGAAAAATATCTGCAGAATAGAACAGAGTATAATTGAGAAGAATACTCAAAGTAAACACAGATATTTTATGAATATTTATTTTCACAAACTTTGGTAAAGATGCTAGAAATAACCTCCTATAAATAATCCTCTCACTGAGTACAGAAGGTACATTTTAAAGCCTCAAGTTTCTGTTACCGTCTATGAGAATACATTAACTTTTGTTTTGTTTTATTATTTGAGACAAAATCTCACTATGTAGCCCAGGTTGGCCTCAAAGTTGGATTTTTCTGCCTTGATCTCTCGCATGTTGCTGAAGTGGCAAGTATGTGTTACTCTATTCCTTCAAGGCTTTCATTCATCCATGCACAGACACGCCACCACACTAGCCACCCCTCTTTCAGCTAGAAATATAAACGATGAGCTGTGGGCAACCTGGGGGATTTCCAACTGCTCCCCAAAGTAACCATACTGATTTTCAAAAGGCTCCAGCATAGTAGTGCATCATGAAAGGTAGAAAGGGAGCTATGTAGCGCTCTGTTCTTCAAGATAAAAATAAAGGCATTTACTTCAAGTGATGTGGAAAGATAGAGGATGTCTAATTAGAAAGATGCCTGGATTTGGGGGCAATAACACACAATGTGAAATAAAGAGAGAGAAACACTCTTGCAGGTACAAATGCTGTAAAATTCTCAGCAGACGTTCTGATGTAGAAGAATGCAGACAACAATTGATTCCTTTCTTCCGAAAACTGCAAACCCAGAAAATACATAGAGAAGACTTTCCCTCTGCTGTATGAACATGTCTTCATGCTTGTAATGGAAGTCACAGGGTTTAGTTTCTGAGAAACCTGAACAAGCATGAGGAACAATGGTTTTCACGATAGACTGTTGCAGCACAGAAATATCTCCGTGAGAAGATGGGAGGAATAGCCTCCACTTTCTGCATTAAAGAGTTTTGTCATTCACTAGGTGGCTGAGGGTCATTGCATTTCTTAGGTACTTTTCTATGAGTGTGACCACAAAGCTTGAGAAAAGCAACGTAAGGGAGGAAAAGAATTTCTTTCGGCTTACAGTTCATCATAGTGGGGGAGTCTTGGGGGAGAAACTCAGTTCATCGTGGGGAAAGCTTGGTGGAGGAATTCAGTTCGTGGAGCTGGAGCATGTGTCAAAGAATGTTCACATTAGGATGGACCAGGAAACAGAGAAACAGGAGCCACAGGCTAGCTATAACCTTTAAAGGTCCATTTCTAGTGATCTAATTCCTCCGACTACAACCTACTTCTTAAAAGTTCCACAACCTCACACACTCCCCCCATTAAATAAACATTTCTCTGTATATAGAGAAAGAACACAAGATTGGCTAGGGAAGCAGGGGTGATGTGGGAACCTGGGAAGAGTTGAGAGAAGGGAAAGAATAGGATCAAAATACATTGTATGAAAAAAAATTAAAAGTTGCCTGATAATACATTACGAGTACTCAAACTCTTGGGGAAGAAACCTAATGCAGTTATTATTTCAACAGTAGGAACCACAGAAAACCCACAAGAACATTGTGAACATATATCAGAAATATGTGGTGCTCATATGGCTGCATGGTTTAAGGAATGGAATTATTACAGGCTTTGTGGGAGGAACACACAACCTGAATTGAAACAACAATGTGCTATTAAAGAAATCTGTGTAAACCTCTCCCTGAAACAGATGAAAACCATTACAGAAAACCATGACAACCAATCAAAATGAGGAGAACAAGTGGCCATGTGATGTCAAGCCTCAGCTGATACATCTATAATACAACTCCTGCACCCAAAGGACAGAAATTATAGCTCAAGGGAGGGTAGAAAGAGGGCAAAGGTCAGGGGAACAGAAAGTTTGCTGTGAGATTTTGTTTCCTAGAATTGTCAGAGAAGCTACCCCCGTGAAATCTCATCAAACATGGCTGCCTAATCAAGACTTAGACAAGGACTAGAACAGTAAACATGCAAACATGGAAAGGGAAAATATCATGGGGGGCCCAATTTTAGATCAACAACTAAAGACCAGTATGGAATGCTGAGAGTTAGAGAAATTGTCTTCCCCGAGGAGGAACCTATCCCTGAATTGGTTATCAAATACCAGGTGTCATCCCTGAAATAATATACATACAAGAAAAATTATACAGACTAGCAGGTTGTATTTCTATGCTTGGGATGGACATACACTGAAGGCGCAAGTTCAGAATTATGGATAATAAAAGGGTTATTTATTTAAGGGGAAAACTTACAGATCACTGTCCTAGACAACAGTCCTATGAGCAAACAGGAACAGAGTCTAGCAACCGGAAGTGGGAGCTGGAAGCAAGAGAGCGAGCACACGGCTACCTCTGCTTTTTAAAGCAAAAGAGACCATGTCCAAGCGGGCTGGTATCTTAAAAGCTATTGGCTGAAGGATGTGCGCCCACAGCAATACACACAATTCTATATATGTATATATCAACAAATAAATAGAGGTCATGAATTTGAAATAGAGCAAGGGTTGGCACACGGGAAGGATTGTCAGGAGAAACATGGAGGGACAAAACAATGAAATTATATTTTCACTTCATAAAAGCTTTCCAGCCTCCCAACATAGAGTCATCAGCTGAGGAATAAACATCCAAAGAAATGAGTCTCTGGGGCTTATATCATTCTCAAACCATCACAGGGATTTCCTCTGGGTTTCACAAAGACGGGTTATCCTTTCCTACTCTTTCTTGGCCCTTCCTTTATAGGATGAGCATTGATAGAATACTTCCCAATATACTTTAGAATTCTTATGAGTATCTGTGATTTCAGATACTCATTTGGGGGTATGAGTTCATGAAGAAAGCAAAGTGGCTCGGAGAACAAATGTAAGAGCCACTCCTGTCTTTATTTCTTTAGTAATCTGCCTTTGATGGAGAGTTGATATCTCTATCACTTTTAAGAAGGCCCTGCAGTATCTGTCATATAAATGAACACAGATAGCTATGGCCTCAAATGAACTTCAGCATCTTCCCAGCAAGGGAGCTCACCATGGGGGACTTGGAGCATTTCATCATATATTTCACCAGGAGAAGTACATTAAAGTGACCAGATAGAACTGCCATTAAAGTAAGGAATTTAGGAAAGTTGGGACAAACCAATGTGGAAGTGGGATTTGCTCTTTCTCTTTTCTTTTCACTGTTTATTGTTTAAAATGCTTTCTTCTGTCTTGGTATAAGGCAAGTGAGAAATGTTTGAGGAGTTTTTTTTTTTTTTTTTTTGGTTTTTTGAGACAGGGTTTCTCTGTGGCTTTGGAGCCTGTCCTAGAACTAGCTCTTGTAGACCAGGCTGGTCTCGAACTCACAAAGATCCGCCTGCCTCTGCCTCCTGAGTGCTGGGATTAAAGGTGTGCGCCACCACCACCCTGCTTGAGGAGTTTTAAAAACTCCCCAGGATAAGAGCAAACCCTTCAACCAATGATGCTAATGCCTTGCATATTTCAACACTCTATCATTAAATGGAGACAATTTTTAATTTAATTTTTTTTTTTCCAGCAAGGAATCAGGATGCTGGCCATACATTATGTAATCAGTTAAGAAGACAGATGAGTCTTTTTTCACATTAAGCCATCTTTCTCATCATTTACCCTCTTCCCAGGGCCTCTCCAAATGTGGACTCTTTTCTAATTAGTTGCTCTCTAATTTACCAGGCAGTGTCTCCATATAATGCCCAAGATGAGAACTATAGGACTGCTAACCAATAAAAACAATCTGAAAGCGGTGCATTCAAAGCTTTCTGCGGTATTTCATTCATCCTTACCATAATTATGGGAGATCAGCCGATCTGGATTTAGTGCACAGTTTCGATCCCAAAAGAATTTGAAAGTTCTGAAGTTCAAAAGCTGAAATTGAGAGACTCACCGTTTATTGATCCTGGGACTACAGTCCATAAGATGGTACCACTCACATGCAGGGTGGGTCTTCTTTCCCCAGTTCCTTCTACCCCCCCCCAAACATCCTTACAGACATGTCTTAGAACTAACTCACTGTATAGCAGACAATGGCCCTGGAACTTCTGCTCCTCCTGTCTCCACCTCCCAAGTGAGTGCTAGCGTTACAGGTGTGTGCCATCATGCCTGGTGTAGCTTCCTTCCTGTTTTAGGCAGCAAACTGCCATATTGTGAAGATAGGGAATTGTAGGGAGCCTGTAGGAGCAGAGGGCATCAGTTCTCCAACAATAGTGAACTATCCTGTTTTGTTTTGTTGTCGTTGCTGGTTTTCTTTTTTTGTTGACTTGGCACAAGCTAGGGTGATCTGGTAAGTCAAACCTCATTTGAGAAATGCCTCCATCAGACTGCCTGAAGACAAGTCTCCAGGGTATTTTCTTGATTAATGATTGATGTAGAAGGGCCCAGGCCATTGTGAGGGGAGCAACCCCTGGGCAGATGGTCCTAGGTTCTATAAGAAAGCAAACTGAGCATGACTTCAGGAGCAAGCCACTAAGTAGCACCCCACCATGACTTCTGCCTCAGTTCCTGCCCTGACAAACCCACTCAGTGATGGAATATGACATGACAGTTGTAAGGTGAAATAAAGCCCTTCTTCCCAAATTGATTTTGGTCATGGTGTTTTATCACAGTTGTAGAAACCCTCACTAGGATGGAACCAGATTCTCCTACACGTGATTGACTTAGAAGGCAGTTTTCAAACTTCCGGGAGATCACAGTGCCCATTGACATTTTGACTCCAGCCTTGTGAGACCACAATTAAACAATTCACCTCACCACACATGGACCAGTGACCTATGAAGAATATAAAACAACACATGGATATTAGGGAAAGCTGCTTAAGTTTGTGGTACTTCGCATGCACCAGGAAGAAGCAAATGCAGCGGCTTTGCTTTCCCTTTTGGTTTTTAAAATTATGTGCATGCCACAACATTTTGGATATAAAAATGCAAAGAATAACAGAGTCTGCAGCTGACCTCAGATATGCCATAGTTATCCTTTTTGAGGAGGAGGTCCGTGCATATACGGGAAGGAGTGTTAAATGCCCATCACCTTGCTCAAGTAGCAGGAGGGAACTTAGCAATACACAGCGTGCAACCCCGTTGCTTTAAATGCAGGAGTCAGAATGTTTCAGGACTCGATTACTTTTGTATTCCATTTTGTCCCTTTAGCTTCCTATCCATTCTAAAATCCAATTTAAAAACATGAACCCAACTTTTAAGTCTACTTGTCTGTTTGACATTACCGCTGCCCCCTCACAAGCTCCCCATTCTTGTGCCTCAACCTTGGCCTCATCTCGTCTACCTCTTCGCTGACTCTCCCAAAGATGAACGTTTTCCTTTCTGTTACGTATCATTTCAGATTCCATCTCACGCCTGGGGTGTTTTGTCACTTCCTCTCTTGGAGGTGTGAAACTCATTTTTCTCTAAGAGGGGAAGCGCTTGTACACAGCACATCCTGATGAGTGTTTTACAGTATCAAGCATGGTTTTGCAGTTGTTGACTCTGAAAGAAAAAAAAGAAAGAACCTTCACTGTCTCAAAATGCCATCTTTCTCGACTTTTCCTTCAGTTTTGTTCTTTTGTGACTGCCATCTCGTGTATTTTCCTTTGGAGGCATGACATCAGAGAGCTATGTAATCGCATCCAAACACAGTCTTCTTGCCAAGGGAAGTCTATAAAGTCAACCCTGGGTACGTTTACAAGATTGTCCTTTGATTTGCTCTCCAAAGACAGGAAAATGCCCTCCCGAAGCGAGGAGACATTACAAAGTGAGAAACACTCATGTGAGAGATGCGAAGCCTGTGTTTGTTTCCAGCCAGTTCAATTATTCCTCAAATTAATTGATTAAGAAACTTGGCTAGCCACACCTCAACTACAGCGAGATCCCTTGGCTGCCAGAATAGCAGCTTCTTTTTTTTCTGTTCTTTTCTTTTTCCTTTTTCTTTCTGTTTCCAGTCTAGTGAGGAAATGGACATGTCAGAACACAGTAGCTGGGTTGCTAAGGAGTGAAGAACAAAATGCATTGAAAGGGAGATTGTCATCCAGAAAGACAAAGGGATTTATCCCACTTCTGGAGCTATGTAATTAACGAGTTGCTGCGTGCCAGTCTGTAGTGAGAACCCTGGCTTGGGCTCTTGCCTCCTATAGAGTGGCAGTCTTCTCACTGATTTCTGGCCCCTGGTGGGTGTGGCACTAATACAAATGCAGGAAGAAAATTAAGCTCCTCACTCTTCTAGAATCTTGCATGCTCAAGACTATGGTCCAAGGCACACGAATATGTGGCATCCTGGTTAGTTTTATGACATTTTGACACAAGCTATAGTCATCTGAGAGTGGGCATCCTTAATTGAGAAAATGCCTCCATAAGATCTGACTGTAGAGACTTTTCTTAGTTAGTAGTTGATGGGGGAGGGCCCAGCACATTGCAGTGGTTCCATCCCTGGCATGGTGGTTCTGGGTTCTAGAAGAAAGCAGGATGAACATGTCATTTGGAGAAAGCCAGTAAGCAGCACCCCATTATGGCCACTGCATCAGCTCCTGCCTCCAGGTTCCTGTCCTGCTTGATTTCCTGTCCTGACTTCCTTTGATGATGAACAGTGATAAAGAAGCCTAAAACCGCAGGGGCAGTGGTGGCACACGCCTTTAATCCCAGCACTCAGGAGGCAGAGGCAGGTGGATCTCTGTGAGCTTGAGGCCAGCCTGATCTACTAGAGTTAGTTCCAGGACAGGCCCTAAAGCTACAGAGAAACCCTGTCTTGAAAAACAAAAACGAAGAAGAAGAAGAAGAAGAAGAAGAAGAAGAAGAAGAAGAAGAAGAAGAAGAAGAAGAAGAAGAAGAAGAAGAAGCACAAGACCATTGACTGCTCTTCCAAAGAACCTGAGTTCATTTCCCAGGATCCACATAGCAGTTCACAGCTGTCTGGGACTCTAATTTTGGAGGATCTGACACCCTCACACAGATAAATGTGCACAGAAGAAAAACCAAAAACCAAAAGACAAAAACCAAAAGAAAAAAAGAAGGGGAAGAAGAAGGAGGAGGGCGAGGAGAAGGAGGAGAAAAAGAAGAAGCCGCCAAGTAAATCCTTTCCTCCCAAGCTGCTTTGGTCATAGTATTTCATCACAGAAATAGTAACCCTGACTAGGACAGTAGACAAGAATGGTGTTTTTCTCTTGGAATGCAATCCTCTTGGTTTTCATGAATATGTTTTCGTTGGCTCTATTAAATAAAAGAGTAACCCCAAATCAGAGATAGCCTATCAGTATAATTTTTTTATTTCTTGTCATGTATGTTTTCTCTAGTGTTTATACACACACACACACACACACATATATATATATACATAAAACTTTACATCAAATACTAAGATGGCAATTTAATATTCAATGTTGATATTATCCCATTCTTCCCAACAAGGAAACTGAAGCCCAAAGAAACCTGAGCAGAGAGGATACAGTCACATGGCTACTAGAATAGGAAGTATGATAGATTTTACTTATTTGTTTTATTTTAGAGAAACATTGGATATAATAGTAAAGCTTAGTACATTTCACCCTCAGGAGTGGCACAAAATCAAAGCAGCGGGGATGGTGGGTGACCCCACGTAGCCTCACATGGCAGAGAGGATAAGGAAGAGCTCCAGTAGAAGAGCTCCGTGGTCAAAGAGGACAAAAACCAGAATAGCAAAGGAGGAAAGCTGTGGCTTGAGAGGTGGCTCTAGCTCCTGATCGAGTGACACCAATGATGACAGCCCCAGCACCAAGAAACTTGACTGCTGTGTCAATGTCCTGGAGGTTGGAACTCCTCTGGCCACCTGGAGAGGGGAACTATTGTCGGAAGACTGTTGGGGGAGGGTGGTTTGATATATACTCAGGAGTGAGCAGACACAGGTCTGATGGTCCCATAGTATAGGAGTGAATCAGAGCTGGAGAAATGAGCAGGACCCTGGTAGTCTGTATTATTTCCATCTGCACCTCCCTCTTCCTGGAAACCCCTGCTCTGTCCAGAGAACTCTCCCTGCTCAAGGTGATTTTCAATTTTATTTTTCCAGTGTTGAGAATCAAACCTTGCCTTCCACATGGTAGGCAAGAAGTCTGCTTCTGAGCTGTATCACCAAGTTGGAAAATAGACTTTAAGGGGACGTAATAAAGACTGTGTAATATCCAGTGTAATATGCAGACACTTATGTACTTACATGTTTCCATGTGTCCTATTTGGCAAAATAATATTTTCTTAGGGGTGAGACTCACATTGATGATGAGCAAGCTGATTTCATCCCCGCGAAAAGCATTCTCTTCTCTGCCATGCAAAGCTTCTAACACAGTAACTGTCACACCTGATGTCATTAGCATGTTCTGCTTTGGAGAGACTTTGGAGGGGATACATAGCCATTTTGTCACCCATCCTGAGATGCCCAGGAGAACTGTCATCAGGTCCAGATCAGAACTTCTCTACTTAGTTGCAGTTTGAGTGACTGATGTTTTAGATGCCCAAAGGGACATCGTGTATCACTCCATTTTCCCATCATTGCCCTCCACCATCCATGATCTAACCATTCTCCTGAATTCAAAACACTGAATAAATAGCTGAAAGGACATTTCAAATAAGAAAGACCAGATCTGTGCTTCAGTGGTCTTACAGGTGAGGCTCCTCTGAATGAGCCCTCAACAAAGGAATGACCAATAATAGGGCTCTGAACCATCTTCTTGCACTTCCTACCTTGCAAATGAATCATCTCAAACAGTTGAGCAGTGGAAACTCGAGCTCCAAGGAAGAAGGCATCTACTTGAGGTCTCATGTTTTCCTTCAACGTGTCATGGAAAATAACATATCCTAGTATGCCTGGTATGGTGCTGAACATCTTTAATCCCAGCACTCAGGAGGCAGAGCTAAAAGGATCTCTGTAAGTTCGAGGCTGGCCTGGTCTACAGAGTGAGTTTCAGGACAGCCAGGACTGTTACACAGAAAAAAAATAAAAAAAACCTTTCTCAAAACTAAAACCAAACTAAAACATATCCTATTCTGTATGTGTACTTATTTTGAAAATTATTATTTATTCTTAGTATCCAATAAAATTGCTGATGTAGAAGGCACTCATGTTTAGTTTATGGCTTCAAATGTATTGTTAGGGAAACATTCGCTGTAGTGTCAGTTCCTTGGAAAGTGACATCTTATGTCAATCCTAGCTAAAACTTTGTTACCTCATATGAGACCCCAACTTCAAGACCATGCCCTCTCATTAGAACCTTTACTCAGTCTCTAGACCCTACATTGTTTCTTCTTCTTCTTCTTTTTTTTTTTGGTTTTTCAAGACAGGGTTTCTCTCTAACTTTGGAGCCTGCACTGGAACTAGCTCTTGTAGACCAGGCTGGTCTCGAACTCACAGAGATCCGCCTGCCTCTGCCTCCCGAGTGCTGGGATTAAAGGCGTGCGCCACCACCGCCCGGCTTGTTTGTTCTTCTTAAGTATAAAATACAATTAGCTTGGCCGGGTGGTGGTGGCGCACTCCTTTAATCCCAGCACTTGAGAGGCAGGCTTATCTTTGTGAGTTCAAGACCAGCCTGGTCTACAAGAGCTAGTTCCAGCACAGGCTCCAAAGCCACAGAGAAACCCTGTCTCGAAAAACAAACAAACAAACAAATACAATTAGCTTTTCTTTATTCTAAAATGATTATTTCAAAATTTTAGAATTTGATTTTATGCCTATAGGTACTTTACTTAAATATATGTCTGCCCATCCCTCATGTGCCTAGTACCTGCAAATTCCAGAAGAGGGTGTCAGATCTCCTGGGACTAGAGTTACAGATGGCTGTGGTCCACCATGTGGGTGCTGAGAATTGAAAGCAGATCCTCTGGGAGATCAGTCAGTGCTCTTGACTGATGAACCACCTCTTCAGCCTTGTAAGGGGACTCTTAATTGAAATACAGTGCCTAGTGGTTACTTTTCATATTTATTTTTAATTGTAGGTTTGCGTGTCTGTCTGTATACGGATATGTACACGTGATGTGACTACCGGTGCCTGCAGAGTCCAGAAGAGCATGGTGGATCCCCTGAAACTGAAGTTACAGGCAGTTGTAAGCCTCCCGAGGTGGGGGCTGGGAACCAAACTCAGGTTCTCTGCACGTGCTCTTCGCTGGTGCTCCAGCTCTCAAGTCCAGTGTTTATACATAGCTTCATTTAACAGGGAAGTGCAACTTTTAGAGTAAGCATTTTAATCTCCATCTTTTCAGATGAGGAAATGAGATTCAGAGGTTAACTACATTTTAGAATCAAATATAGTATTTAAAAAAATGTTTCAAATAAGCCCCTGGCCCTTGAGGACTGTGGTCTCAGGCTGCCTGGGATGTCTAACACCTTTTCCCTCTCCTAGGAGCGCTTAGGTGGAATGTTGGTAGAAACAATAAAATGATGACATTCAGGCTTCTCTTCAGCTCTGACATTCTATGATTTTATTGATCCACTTTGCATTTAATTATGCTGATTTTTCTTTTTACCTCTTCCTTCGCTTAAGAAGACAGTATCTCCCTTTTGCTGCTGCCCAGGAACTGGACTACTGAATAGAGAGAGCTATTGAATCGGGAGAAATGCTTTTGATTATTCAGATGCCGTTTTAAAATATTTATCAGCTTAGTGAATCTAAAGCTATCACAACAGCTCAGAGTTCAACAATGAATGTCCTACTAACACCGCAAAAATAGATATGGCTGTAAATGATGCTTGTTAAGTTCATAATGACTCTATTCTCGAAGGACTTGCAATTCATCTCCTTTATGCTGCTTGATTGCCTACCACATCCTGCAGGTTTGGGTAGACTCCTCTTTGGCTTCAAGTGATACATGATATTGACAAACTGTGATGCAGCCCTCATCATGCCAATCAAGAACGCAAATAGAGAGCCAGCTGGCTGTACAGTCAGACTTTTTTTTGCTGGTTTGGAAAGACATAAATATGGGGAGTGAATATGAATCCATTTTTAATGGCTTAAAGCTAATCAGGCTTTTCATCCAAAACAAGTCGGGAAAGATTGTTAGTATTTCATGATACCTTTCACTTAACCAGGTTTTTCTTTCTTTCTTTTTTTTTTTTAAGAGATTTATCTATTTATTATGTGTATGTACAGTGTCCTTCCTACATGTATTCCTGCAGCCCAGAAGAGGGAACCAGATCTCATTATGGATGGTTGTGAGCCACTATGTGGTTGCTGGGAATTGAACTCAGGACCTCTGGGAGAGAAGCCAGCACTCTTACCCACTGAGCCTCCTCTCCAGCTCCAAGCAGGTTTTTCTTAAGTTGCTACACTACTCAGTAACACCATGACTTTCTCTTTGGAGTTTTGTAAGTCACAGCAGTTTTTCACACTGAGCAAATCTGACTTCCCTTTGAGTGGTCATGTGGGAAGTTGGCTTAGGGATATACTGACCTGATGACAGGCCCGGAAGTCGCTTTCTACCACAAACACTGAAGGTTGGCTTGTTTGTATATTGTTTGTCTTTCTCAAACAATGTATGATGTCCCGCTTGATAACTCCTGGGTCAGATAGTGTGGGTGTCTATCTGTAAATTGAATTATTGCCTCAAGAGCTAAAGCTGGGCTTTGCCAAGTTAATTGTTTGCTTTTGTCAAAATCTCCCTTTTCATGTCTGATTGCTTGTCTTATGACTTCATAGAACTTAGACACCTCCATTTTAGTTATTTTTCTACTTAGAGGATTAACAGGATAAACATACTTTACTATCCGCTTTTTCTTTTTTCTTTCTTTCTTTTTTTTTTTTGAGACAGGGTCTCTCTGTGTAGCTCTGGCTATTCTAGAATTTATTTTGTAGACCTGATTGGTCTCAAACTCATAGACATCTGCCTTCCTCTGGCTCCTGAATACTAACATTAAAGGCAAGCACCACCATAACCTGGCTCACAGGTGGAAATTTCATGTCTGGCATTGTAATCCTGGTCAAAAGCCTATGGCTGGGAAAGGCATAGGCCCTAGGGTAGAGACTAGTAGTTTTTCTTTTTCTTTCTTTCTTTCTTTCTTTCTTTCTTTCTTTCTTTCTTTCTTTCTTTCTTTCTTTCTTTGCTAAATGGTTATGTTGTCAAATTACTTTCTGAAATACTTATGTATATATTTATACCTGCAAATCTGTGCCACCCCCAGCCTTGTTGAGAGAAGGACCTTTCTGCAGTGGACAACAGTCAGTTCAGAGATGGCTCACTGGTCTAAGTGTTGTAAACGAGCCACATACTCATCCTGGAGTCAGACATGCTTAGCAGCCAAATCCCAAGGGTTGGAAACCACTGTGGAAGAGGAAGTCGACAGAATGGAAGAAGCAGAGGATAAGGAGGAGTGCCGTGATGTCTTATGAACATGGCATGGCTCATGCAGCCATGAACTCAGAGCAGATGTGCTTCTCTGCACAAGACCCGCACAAGATCGAGCCAGCCAAAAATCCTGCCATAGATGGGAAAGGTGCTATTGTGGATGTAGCCATTGCTTTAGTGGGTGGTGCCACATACATGCACATATAGGCAATTCTAATGGGGCTTACTGGGTTATCCAAAAAAAAAAAAGAAAGAAAGAAAGAAAAGGACATGACATTGGGAGGGAGTATATGTTGAAGTGTATGAAGAAAGTTGTAAGAGGAAAATGGTGGATTAATATGATAACACCTTATTGTGTGTGTGTATGGAATTCTCAAGAATAAAAAAAACCCCAAAGTAATAGGGCTAGGAATAAGATGCTCATGTGGAAATGTCATAACATTGCTAGAGCTGTGAGGACGATTCGATTCTAAGCTTCACAGAAAGCAAGCATAATGAACTGATCCCATTATCTCCAAAGATGCAAACTGACCTCGTCGAAGAGAAACAAGGTACTCAGATACTGGACTCTCCAGGAAGGCAATTCTTTGGATAGTTATAAAGGATTCATTCTTGGCACAAACACAGTGCAATTTTCTCCCGATTGTCTCTCAGGATAGGCTCCCGGCTTAATGCCAACAAGCGCTGCAGCAAAAGCAATTCCAAATATTGGCATGCGTAGGCAAGATGAAGAATATGCTGCCACTACATCTATCTGCAACAAGCCAAATAGAAGTCTCTCTCGGCCTTTGCTGGCAGTGGGTGTCAATGAAGGCTTTTATTAACTTCTTGTCATTTCACTTATAAAAGACGACAGTGGCATGATGAGTAGCATAGACAGCTGTGAGTGCACAGGCCTCACCACGGCTGCTGTGCCTGATTATCTATCTGAGCATGAAGCCAGGGACCATTGCAGTTGTGAGCTTATGCTCAGGGGTCAAATAATGGCTACTTTCTACATCTGTAACTTCTTGTAGAGATTTTTCTTATGTTTTAGTTTGAGACAGGGTCTCATTCTGTAGGCCAGGCTAATTTAGAAATCAGTCTGTCGCCTAGGCTGGCCATATTCCTCCTCCAATTTCAGCCTCCTGAATGCTGGCATACAAGGTGTGAGTCACTACAATGACCAACTCTGGTATCTTTTTTAACTTCTTTGAACCTCCATTTTCTTTGTGTTGATACTTAAAACTTTGTCATAATGAGCAGTGGGAGGATCTCTTATTTAAGAGCTTGGCGTATCATATATAATAATCCTAGATACTACTTTTGTTTAAATTCTTATATGCTCAGTGACGTTCAGCAATTTTATTTTTTTCAGTTTTTGGCCAATTTTAAGTAATTTCATTTGTTTTGTGTGTTTGTATAAGAGGTCTAAAATGATGACAAAGATACTTTCCCTGAAAGCAAGTTTTATAAAACTTGTCCCCTGGTATATTTAAAGAAAGCTTAATGATGGGGCTGGAGAAATGGATCCGTGTTCAGAAGACCCAACTGTTCTTGCAGAGGACATAGGTTCAATTCCCACCTCCATGGAGGCTCACAATAGCCTATAACCCCAGTTTTAGGGGATCTGATGCCCTCTTCTGGTCTCCGTGGTCTCCTGAATACATGTGGTGCACAAAAATCACACAGGCAAACACACATACAAATAAAAAAAATTAATATTTTTTAAATTTAATTATTTTATTTTATGTACATTGGTTCTTTGTTTGCATGTACGCCTGTGTGAGGGCCATCAGAAGTCCTGGAACTGGAGTTGTAACAGTTGTGAGCTGCCATGTGGGTGCTGGGAATTGAACCTGGGTCCTCTGGAAGAGCAGTCAGTGCTCTTAACTGCTGAGTCATCTCTCCAGCCCCTAATTTAAAAATTTAATGGTAGGAATAAGCTTGTTTTAGGAATTACAAAAATGAATATGGTAATTCATCCTTAGCTATTTTTAATATTATATATCACAAAAATGATTTTTCAAAGGGAAATCAAAACCAAGTAGTCTTATGTAAGGAACTCCCCAAAACATATGTTGATCTGTAAATAAATATATGGAGAAACAGCACTGTCCCTGTGCCTAGAACAATATCCAAATGCACAATTCAAACATACAGTAATTCTTCTTTCTAATCTAAATCTGATGGACCCAAAATAAGATACATATTGGCAGATAGTTTCAAATAGATATGTGGTAACACATCTGGATAAACACTCATTATAGAAAATTATCTTGCTAGAATAACACTGAACTAACCCTGAGTGCATCAGCTACAGGGATCAAACACAGAGGATTCAAGGAAGAAAATAGTTCAAGTCAATTTTTATTTTATTTTTTCTAAGGCATTTTACAGATCAGGACCTTACTTATAACTTTTTTTTTTTTTTTTTTTTTGGTTTTTCGAGATAGGGTTTCTCTGTGGCTTTGGAGCCTGCGCTGGAACTAGCTCTTGTAGACCAGGCTGGTCTCGAACTCACAGAGATCGCCTGCCTCTGCCTCCCGAGTGCTGGGATTAAAGGCGTGTGCCACCACCGCCCGGCTACTTATAACTTTAAAATATATTACTAGTCAAATATTATTATATGGCTTATTTTGAAGCTAAAATAATCTTTTCCTTAATATACGTAAAAGCTAAAATATCATTTAATTATAATGTATTACTAGTTTAAATCTTTTTCATTTTTATTTCTGTAGAAGTTATCAATGTACCTTTGGCATGAAGGCCAACTCTGTCACTTATTGTTTCTGAAGCAAAGAGTAAAAGTATATATTGCAAATGTATTTTATAAACCCTTTTTCATCAAATTAAAGCATGTTCATGGTTTTAAAAGTCAAATGTCATTCAAAGCCTTCTAATGAGAAACAAGCACTTCACTTGCCTTCTGTCTGCTCATTATCTAGTTTTATTTAGTATTTAAAATTTTTATTATGTCTAAAAATATTACACAAGTACTATATGAATACATTCCTATTGGGAGTGAAACAAGCCATTCGCAAGTGCAGCAAGCAAAACGTTCAAACCCTGCGTTCACAATTCATTGTCCCATCTACCCTCCTTTCTGAAGTAATCATTGTCATTAGTTTGGGGTGAGTGTTTACAGTCTGTTCCTTATGGAATTACATATATATGTATATGTAGATTTGTTATAATACTAGAACAAATTATTATTGTTGTATAAGAACACACAGGTTTGTATAGACGTGCCTATACATTCTTGAGTCCGTGCTATAAAATTGCTTTGCTATTCTGGTCTCAGCAATATGCCTTAGAGATCTCCTCATATTCCTGTACATAGCCCTATTCCATTGCTTTTCGCCACTGCGGAATATAGATTGACCATTACTTAACAATTTGCTGACTATTTCCATTGTTTCTAACATTTTGACCTTGACCATAGTGCTGTGAATGGAGCCTCTAGTTCAGTGGTAGAGCACAGTGATAGGCAGGGTCCACCATAGTCAAGGCCCTGGGCTCAAGCTCCAGCACCACACACAGAAATATAGCAATAAAAGCTTTTGTTGCATGCGTCTTCAGTCAGACACATTTGCTGTGTCCAAAAGTGTGCATGTTTCATATTTTCCACAGTAATTGCGAAATTGCTCTCCAAAGAGATTGTCGTATTTTATAGGCTTCTAGCAAAAGTAGAACTTTTTGTAAAACCACATTTATGGACAGAAAAACAATTTCTTTCATCTATCTGGAATTTATGTACATATATATTTAATTATCTTTGGATAAGGTCTTATATATCCCGAGCAGGCTTTGAACTCACTAAGCAGCCAAAGATGACCTTGAACTTTTAATCCTCCTGCCGCCACTTTCCAAGTGCTGGGATTATAAGGCATGTACCCTTGGTATAAGCACTGATATGGACCAAAGCCAGGGCAAGGTCACCACCAACTGAGGCAAATCCCCAACACTGGAATTTATTTTTACATTCTCTCTGTATTAGTAGGCTTTCTGTCACTGCGATAAAATAACTAAGAAAAATGACTTAAAACATTCTTGTGCTCATGGTTTAAATAGTTTCAGTCCATGAACTGAAAGAGCTCGATTGCTCTTAAGATAGTGCTCAGCATGGGGACCTTGGGAGAAGGTTGAAGGGGAGGGGAGAGGCAGGGAGGGGAACAGAGAAAAATGTAGAGCTCAATAGAACTCAAGAAAAAAAAAAAAGATAGTGCTCAGATTGGAAATCATAGCATGGACGATAGGGTAAGGCAGAACTATACAACTCACAGTGACCATGAAAAAATAGGGCAGAGCACTTACAGTGCCTAAGGACAACTCAAGGGCCCACTTCCTTCAAATAAGCTCCACCCCTAAGTCTTATTACTTCACAAGAGTCCAGCAAACTATGACTGCATCAATGAACTCCATTCATGAGTTCAGAGACCTCATGATCCATTTGCTTCCCCAAACTCCCATCTGTGAGTAGAACACATTTTGGAGTAAGCCTTCAACACATGGGTCTTTGGGAGCTATTCCAGATGTAGACCGGAACAGCATCAATTAGAATGTGACCTTTATTTTATCCTACTATCCAACGGATTATCTGAATATCACTTTGTGTACTGTCATAATTTCCTTTATGAATTGAAGAGCTGCTGTTTCATTCTATTAAATGCCTTGACTGGGGCTCGGGAGATAGCCATTAAAGTGTCTTCTGCAAAAGCGTGGGACCTTGAGTTGGAATCTGCAGCACCCACATAAAAAGCAAGGCATGCTGGCGCATACCTGGTGAGACAGAGACAGGGGAAGCTCGGGAGCAACTGGAGCTCACTGGATGGCCAGTTTAGCCAAATCTGTGAGGTCCAGGTTTAATGAGAGATGCTGTCTCAAAAATAAGGGGGGAGCCCTTAAAAAAATATACCATTGGCCTCAGTCCTTCATACACATGCATGTATACTGATATGTGTACATGCACACACCCATATATGAACACATACATACATTATACCCACACTCACAGCAACACACATAAACATACAGTGTCAGGACAAAATTAATTTTTAAAGCTAACATTCAAAGTAATGGGATTCATAATGGCATTTGTGTAAGTTCTTTATTCTTGTTCATTCCCTCCCTTCCTGTCTCTTTCATTTCCCTGGCCCACTCAAATGCTGGTCCCCTTCTTCTCCTCAATAGTGCCCCCTTTTCATGGCTCATGTATTTTATTATTCTCCATTTCACTCCTTCCTTTTCTTTAAGATCTCTTCTTCCTCTCACATGGTTCTTTTTCTAGTTTCATTATCTAAACACACATACACACACACATATACAAATTGAAACATAGGTTTCATACATGATAAAACAACAATGTGGTATTCAGCTTCCTGAGTCTGGCTTATTTTGCTTAACATAATACTTTCAGTTCCATCTATTTGCTTGCAAATACCATGATTTAATATTTTTATGGCTTAATTTTTTAAATACTTGTTTTAATATATTGTGTACATATAGTACATTTTCTCTATCCAGTCTTCTGTTGATGGACATCTAGGCTGGTTTATTTCTTAGTTGTTGTGAATACAATAACAATGAATGAGATGCACAGGATGAGATTTTTTTTGTTTTTGTTTTTTTCTTTCTTTTCTTCCTTCCTTCTTTCTTTCTTTCTTTCTTTCTTTCTTTCTTTCTTTCTTTCTTTCCTTTTTGCTTAGAATCCTTTGGGTACCAGAAGAGCGGTATTAATGACTCTATTTTATTTTATTGCCCTATTTGTTTACTTCAATTGCTATATTTTAGCCTTGTAAGTATTTCAGTGTTTGAAGAAGTAACTTATCAGTATTCCTTTTTGTTTATTTTTTGAGACTAATTCTCATGCTTTTAATTTTTGAGTTGAACATAAAATCAGCTTGCTAAATGGAATAAATATCCTATTGATATGTTGTTTATTATTGTATTGTATTTATAGTTTAATTTAAGAAAAGATGATATCCTAAAATAGTAAGACATTCCAGTCTAGATCATTGTATACTTTCCTACTGAGATCTTTTTTTCTTATTCACATTTTTTATTTAAATGTTATAGTCTCAGAATCTCTGTTATTGGCCTTTTCCTAAGGGCTGAGGCTTTTGTTGAACACTGTTCACTATTGGCATTATAACAACATAAGTAGTGAGCAGCTATGACCAGGTTTGCATATGGGAAGGCAATAATAAAAAGCTCGTGACTGTCGCCTATAATGGCTATAGAGTGCCATCAATTTCAAAAGTCTTCTTGGCTTTAGAGATATTAGAATATGAAAAATATGCACATAGAATTGATGAATTAACAAAGGCGTTATCTATTTCTTGCAAGTTTGGCTGGCCTTTTATGTAAACTTCAAAGCCCCCCCGCCCATGGACTAGTTTGGAATAAACTTTACCAAAGAAATAATTTCTATAGTGAACATAAAGACACTGGAGAAAAAAAAAACAACAAGGAAGTCACTTGAAGATGGAAAGGCCTTCCATTCCTGTGGATTGGAAGGATTAGTGTGAAAATGGCTGTCTGTGGTGTTTTGAATCAGATGTCCCCTATCGTCTTGGACAGTTAAATACTTGCGCTATTTGGAAAGTCTTAGGAGGCTTTGTTAGAGAAGGCATCTAACTGGAGTCAGGCTTTGAGAAATCAAAGACTATTCCAAGTCTATTCTTTCCTCTTCCTGCTCATGTGCTTCATGTTGTCAGCCCTCAGTTTCCTGCTCCAGGCTCTATGCCTCCCCACTCTGTTATCAAGGATTCTTATCCCTCTGGAATGTTAAGCACAAATAAGTTCTGTGCTGGGTAATTTTTATGTCAACTTGAGCTAGAGTCATCTGAGAGGAAGCAACCTCAGTTGAGAAAAGGCCTCCATAAGACTGGGCTGTAGGCAAGCCTGTAGGACATTTTCTCCATTAGTGATTGATGGGGAAGAGCCCAGTCCATCATGCGGGGTGCCATTCTGAGCTGGTGGCCTTGAGTTTTATAGGAAAACAGGTTGAACAAGCCATGAAGAGCAAGCCAGTTACGTTTCATTCCGAGCACTGCAGACCACAGAAATAAATAAGCAATAATAACACCAACAGGCAGAAAGAAGAATCTGGAAGAGGAACATTGGAAAATATACAAGTGGGAATCAGCAGGGTTAGAGGTGTAGTATATACCTGTAAGCACACCACTTCAAAAAGCTGACATTTTGGAATCATAGTTAGGTATATAACCAAAGGATGCTCAATCATACCAC
>JAQHUG010000289.1:2181536-2245387 GCA_028555095.1 Dicrostonyx torquatus
AGGTTGTGTAATTACGATTTTGCTTTAAATTTGCAAGATACACTGGCTTTTATGTCTTTCATATAGATGTGGTGTGGGGGGGGCAGGAGCCGAGGTTACGCAGTTTCATACGTAGCATGTCAGCTGAAAGTGTGACCGAGGCTGCAGGGTCCTTCCAAGATGACACACATTCAGTGGCTATTGCCAGGAAGTTCCATCCTTCTCTGTAGATATCAGTCTGTATGAAAACGACAACAACCGAAATACTTTGCAAATTTAAAGGAAATTCTTTCTACTGAATTATTTTAATATAAGCTAGAAACAATATAAGGGGTAGTCAGAAGTCTGCCACCTCAAGAGGATGAGACCCAGCTCCTTTCAGTTCATTTGTGACACAAAAGATGATGTTAACAAGCATATATGTCCAGGTGGAGAAAAGAGAATAATGTACTCAAATTGTTAAGCAATCATAGCATTAAAGACTTATATTAAACTCCTAATTTGAAGTTATAATCTAAGAATTGAAGCCCTCTCTTGGTGGTGCCTGCCTTGTAATACCATTCTTTGGAAACTGAGGTAGGTTTCAGGTTAGCCATTGCAATGAGAGAATCTATCTTTAAAAATCCAAATAAAGAAAAAAATGCCAAAAGTACACCAGACATGGTGATACACGCCTATAATTCCAGCACTCCAAAGGGTTGCAAGTTCAAGCTCACCCTAGGCTATGTATCAATAGTCTGCCCAACCTCCCCACACAAAAAAAGGAATGCTAGAATTTAGGATTAGAAGCATGAAAAACTCAAATTTATCATGATCAAAATGACTGGCTAATCACATTAGTGGTAAGAGCCAATTGAAGAAAGAATTCCCCCGTTGAGTTCAGATTCTGAATGTAACACTAGCATTCAAGTTGTAGATGTCTCTAGGAGAGGGCGACGCCCTTCAGTATCAAATCTAATCTGGTGGTACATCTCTTTCTTACTGGCCCTGTGCTTCAAGTTATTCTCTCTGGCTGCTTCTTTTAAGTTCTTGGCAACAGTATTTTGAATCTCAACACAAAGTATTGAAAAACACTTGTATCTTTTCTTTGCAAACCCTGAGCCAGAGACAGGAGTTTCTGTGGAAATACCACTCGCATTCACTGAAACATTGCCAAATAACCGGATGTCTTTATGGGTAGAATACAGCCATGTTTAATAACTTTGACATAGCAATCATAATTGGCTCTGTGAAGTACTGAGTACTCTTTTAAGGACCCTATTGTGTCGATTTAGCATATTGAAAACGTGGCACATTCCACTTTACTAAAGTAACAACTGCTGCCATAAATTCAGACACACGACATAGGAAAAAGGAACCCCAGAGTAAATATAGTGTTACCCAGTCTGTCCAGATATCTCTGAACAACCAATCAGCAGTGTATGTGTGATTGAGACGGTTGCAGTTTGGGCATTAAAAAGCTCATCCCATAGCTTTCATCTAACTTGAATCCACAGAACATTACATCTATGTCCGAGTGATATCTTGGTTTGATTGTCAAACTTTCAGCCAGTGCTCACATTTTGACTTTGTGTTCTCATTTCTTTCCTCCTTTGGATAATATAGTTTAAGCACTTTCCAAAACATAAATCATTTGATAGCCACAGCAACCTTTTCGAAATAGGCATGCTGTATGACTAAGCTCCCTAACAAGGAGAGTAAGATAGAGAAAACTTAAATGACCCTTATGCAAGGCCAGGTTTGGGGTTTTGAATCTAGGCGAACTGGCTCGTGAGCTGTTGCACTTAATCACGACACTGAAGTCAAAAGCCCTGGGGAATTGGACTCAGTCTAATTTTGAGAAGACAAAATTGCAGAGTCAAACAATACTTTTCAATCTGTTTTCAAGATGGAAGCACTAAACACGGGGCAGAAGATTGCTTAGCAGCTGAAGTACTTGGTAGGCAAGCAAGAGAACGAGAGTTCAAATCTTCAGAAGCCGTGGAAAGTGGCTCACCTGTAATCACAGCCTCAGAAGTCAGAGGCAGAAATCCCCCAACAAACACAACAAGTTTAGCTCGATCAGGTTTCATTAAGAAACAGACATTGCCTCAAAAGCATAAGCTGGAAGAGCAATTGTCCTTTCATCAATGACCTAGATGATATATTAATTTTTATTTTTAAATCTATCCGACCTGTAGCACAAATTATTTGCTACCATACAAGCAGTGATATTTTTATTCATAAAAGAAACACAAAATTATAAGGCGAAGTCTTTGTGAGTTTTCTGGTAACCAGACAATTACAATGTGTGGTTGACTTGCAAAATGCTTTTCTAACATTATGCTTATTATCAGTCAGCATTGTTCCTTCAGGGCTCACTTAATGATGCTAAAGAAAAAAATGGATTCTAGTTTCTGTCTTAATAAGTACTACATTTTAAGCCAGGACATACACCATTTTACAAGACCACTGTAGTAAAATCATTTGCTTCTTGTTCCAGAAATATCACTAAAGGCAACATTTGCCTTCTTCTGGCTAATTAGAAAATACATGTATCTATTAATTTCATTGCTAAGATATAGAACTAGATTTTAGAATATCCAGGAGCTCCTTTGGTACCCATTTTCAGTGTGATGGTGTGATAGAAATAACCATTTATAATGAAAAGAATCATGATCGAATCATGCTTCTTACATACTGAAAAGGTAGCAGGTTTGACTATTTTGAACAATCTGATGTAGGGAATCCAAGTCTCTTTCTCAGGCCCCAGAGGCATTTTCCCTCAACAGAGTCCCTTCCATACAAACTGTTACCGGAGGAATTTAAAGGGTAACTTTAGCCTATGCATTCTCTGGACAAGACTCAAACTGAATTTCAGGTGTTATAGATGCAACCTAGTTATTGTTCGAATGTATTTGCTCTACTGAAGTGATAGTGCTTGCCAAAGTCACTTAGACATGGTTTAAGATATATGCTTTCAACAGCAGGTTAAATGATACAATCCATCTGTCTCAGGGCTGGAGAGATGGCTGTTAAAGAGTTGGTACTGCTTTTTCAGTGGACCAGGATTTGGTTTCCTGTCCTCATATTGATGGTTTATAACCACCTGTAATACCAGCTCCAGGGGATCCAATGCCTTCTTCTGGCCTTTGTAGGTACCTATGCACAGATAGTTCAATACAGATAAGTCGATACACACACACACACACACACACAGAGTCAAACACACAAATAATAAAAAAAATGAACTATACCCAGATTCCATCATGTTGAGTCTTATGGGGTGTGTGACCTCTGCCTGAGCTAAGCCTCTGATACCATGTAGTGATTCAGCCCTTTATGGCTGCGCAGCCCACAGTGGGGTGCATAATGCCCAAGAGATTGTGGTCTAGATGCCTTCTGCTCCTCAGACAGGCACTGCCACAGGCGAATCATGCTTATCATAGAAGCCATGGTGGACGTCCAATTTGATGTGGGATTACCACCTATCTTAAATGCCCTGGAAGTGGAGGGCAGGAAAACCAGGCTGGTTCTGGAGATGGCCCAGTAGTATTTTGGTGAGAACACCATAAGAGCCATTGCTATGGGTGGTATAGAAGATTGAGTTAGAGGCCAGAAAGTACTGGACCCAAATGCAGCAATCAAAATTTCTCTTGAGCCCAAACCCTGGGCAGAATCCTGAATGCATTTGGAGAACCTTTGGGTAAGAAAGGTCCTATTTGTCTGGGCATTTTCCCCTGATATAGTTTGGTTTCTGCTTTTGTGTTTTCATTGGACCTCTGTGTATGTGAGCATGTATATGTCTGTGTACATTTGTGTCCCTTATGGTTTTCCTTTTTGCTATTAGAATTTCAGAGAAGACATTGAAACTATAGCGAGAAGAGCAGGCTGATGATATAGGTTTATGGTTTAAACCTAAAACTATCCCTGAGAGTGTCATATGTTAAAGACTTGATTGCTAGCTGATGGATGCTTTTCATTTGTATTGTTGGGGGGGGTCTCACTATGTGAGTCTGGCTGGCCTAGAAGTACTATGTTGGACACAAACAGTCACATTACTCTCCTCCTACGGGCTGAGATTAAAGTCAAGAACAACTGCTCCTGGCTTAGCTGGCATGTGTTTGAGAGGTGATTGGATTGTGAAGGCTCTATTGTGTGAATCCACTGGTGAATTTATATATGAAGGGGCTGCTTGCCTGTAATGTGTGGTGAGTACTGCTATTTTTTTAAAGAAAATTGTTGAGCTTTTTTGCAAGTGAAATATATAGTTGATAAAAGTTTAGCTCTGGCTGTCCTGGAATCACTCTGTAGACCAGGTTGACCTTGAACTCAAAAATTCACCAACCTCTATTGCCTGAGTACCGAGATTCAAGGCATGTGTCTCCACCATCCAACTGTGAATAAATGTTTTTTTAAAAGCCTGAAGAAACAGTAAGATCAACAAATATCTTATATTCAAGTAAAAAACATAAAAAACTTATATTAAGGCACATCACGTTTAAAATTTTCAAAACTAGTGGCAAAGAAAAAAATCTAAAATTGTCTAGAGCAAAAAGCAATATATGGGTGGTATCAAATTAATAAAGTGCCAAGAAAAAAATTTTGCCAATCTAGAATACATACCCATCAAAACATATTTCAGAAATGAAGACGAAATAGTGATCCTATTACAGATCCTTAGGCTGGAAAGGAGCACAGCACTACAGCAGCATGACAAGAAACAAAGAGAACACTCCATGGTGGGAAAAGCAGTACCAGATAGAAACCGCATCCACACAAAAGAGTGAGGAAAATACCGGAAACTCTAACTGTGCACAAAGAGAAGTAGAAACTAAAAACCTGAGATTATTCCCTGGACCCCCACATGGTGGAAAGAGAAGACTATGTGTGTCCCTCAAGTTGTCCTTGGAGTTCTACTCAGGAGCATGCATACACACACAAAAATATAAGAAATAAATGAATAAAACAGATAAATATGCTTAAAATGCAGTGGACTATCTTGGTGTAGGAGGTCCTTCTGTATTTCTGTTGCTTTGATTGGTTGAATAAAGAAACTGCCTTGGCCTTTTGATAGTGCAGCTCATAGGTGGGTGGAGTAGACAGAACTGAATGCTGGGAAGAAGGCAGTGTGGCAGATGCCATGAAACTCCTGTCTGCAACTGACGCTGGTTAGGATCTTTCCCGGTAAGCCACGACCTCGTGGTGATACACAGATGAACAGAAATGGGTTAGATCAGGATGTGAGAGTTGGCCAAGAAGAGGCTAGATATAATGGGCCAGGCAGGAATTAAATTAATACAATTTCCGTGTGGTTATTTTGGGGTTAAGCTAGATGGGCGGCAGGACGCAGCCTGCCCCTCTTACGACACTATCTAAAGTGAGAAGATAATTCTGTCTGGTGAGGTTTCTAACACATGCGGGGCAAGGGGAGATGGATGGGTCAGTGGGTAAAGGTGCAAACCACACAAAGCTGATAACCAGAGTTTGATCCTCTTAGGCTATACAGAGAAGCAGATGTGGTGGCAAGCATCTGTAATCCCAACATTCCTATCGTGAAGTGAGAGGTGGAGACAGAAGAAAGGCCTTGAAGCTGATCAGCCTGCTAACCTGAAGTCTGAAACACAGTAGCCGAGGGAGCTCCTGCCTCAACAGGGTGGAAGCAGAGAACCAACTCCAAAGTGTCTTCTGACTTCTACACGAATGCTCTCTCTGTATCAACACATAAATTGAGAAATAGTAAATCATTAAAACATATATGAAATTAAATTATATAACAATGACATATATTTTGATTATGTGAATGGGAAGGCAAATACAAGGGCTTGGATGGACCACCTAGAAATCCAAGGCTTAAGCCAGTAGGACAGATATCCTTTGAAGGTAGAAATTAACTAGATATACGATCATCTTTAATAAAGCTACCATGAAAATAGCATTGTAGCTATAAGCTAAAAACACTATACTTCATATTTCTGCCAGTGTGCTTGAAAAAAATATTTTGACTTATGATTATCTTTGTTCTGTTACTATAAAACTTCATAGAACCATTTGGGACATGGAACTTGGAGTAACCTGGGTAAACTATGTCTCTCTCTCTCTTTTATTTTTAATTACTTATATCTAACCATTCACCAAGTTTCAGACACAAAACAAGTCTCAATAAATCAAAAATTACTTAAATCATACAAAATATATTCTCTGTCTACAATGGGATTACAACTAGGGCCAGGTGGTAGTGTCTAGGCCTTTCAGAAGGATCTCTGAATTCGAGGCCAACCAGGTCTATAGTGCCAATTCTAGGACAGCCAGCCGGGGCTATATAGAGAAATACCATCTCAGAAAATCCAAAACAAAACAAAAAGCCACCACTAACAAAGCTAGCCTGTTGCTAATAAGCTGTAAGAGTGGACAATAAGGACTGCCATGTGGGCACTGGGATCTGAACTGGGCTTCTTTGTAAGAGATGCAAATTCTCTTAACTATGGAGCTATCTCTCCAGGCCCACTTAAAGCAGATTTTTAAGAGCAAATAATACAATTATAGCTAAAGAAGACTATTTTATGAAGAAGGGTTATTAAATCAAGGAACACAAAAATCCTATGTAAATGTACATGGACACAACCATGTTAAAATTAGAAAGGTAAATAGAATAATCTACATTTATAGTTACCGCTTTTCTATAGCTAATTGGGAAAACATAGAGGAAATCAGTATAATATAAAATATTGGAAAACAGTATCAAGCACTTCAACTTCAGTGATATTTATAAAACCCTCTATTCAACAGCAGCTGAAATGCATTTTCAAGTACACATTAAGCATATAGCAAAATATTCACCAAGTTTAAGAAATAAAACAAGTCTTAATAAATCAAAATTACTCAAATCATATAAAATATTCTCTTTCTACAATTAGATTAAAATTAGAAACAGCTACAAAATGTTACAGGGAACAATCTATAAAAATGGAAACCCAGGTAACACATTTCTATGTAACCCAAAGGTCAAAGAAAAATCCAAAGGAAAAAATAGTAAGTAGATTCAATTAAATGAAAATGCAACATAGTGGGGTTTTAGTTAGCGAGTAATTTACAGCACTAAATATCTATAATTACAAAAGAAGAAATGTTTCAAGTTGACCTCAGCTTCACCTTTAAGAATCTGGAAAAAGATGAACAAATTAAGCACACAGTGAAAAAAATAGATGTAATAAAGATTAAGTGGAGATGACAAAAATAGGAAGAACTAACAATAAGGACAATGATTAGAGTCAATGGCTGGCTTTTGGGTATCATTCATAAAATTTGTAGAGTGCTAACTAGACCAATTAATCAGATAGACAAATAAGCAATATAAGTAGTTAGAAGCTTGACATATTCTAGAGATATTCAAGTGGTAATACAAGAATGTGATGAAAACATTTAGTTAACAATTTCAGCAACTTAAGCAAATCATCAAATTCTTCGCAGATATAAAAAACTCATGCAAGAAAGAGCTAGGGCTGGCTGTGGAGCACAGCAAGAAGAGAGTACTGCTCAGTGTGCGCGATGACCCGGGGCCTGTTCCCATCATCACCAGAGAGAAGAAAGAGGAGGAGATGGAGCAGAAGAAGGAAGAGGAGGAAGAACAGGAGAAGGAAGAGGAAAAGGATAATGCGAGTAGCACTGTATTAAAAAATGAACATTGTTATTCTAATCTCCTCCACAAAAGGAAACTTGAGTCTAGATAATTTCACTTGGAATGTCTTCTTAAACATTTAGGAAGAAGCTATACCAATTCTATAGAGTTTTTTTTTTAAGCAAACTTGGGGAAAGGTTTCAGCACAAAAACTAAGAACAGCTTGTGGAGCCCTGGAGTAGTGGGACAAAGGAAGGATCAACAGATGTGACAGGAAAAGTGACACCAGCAAAGGCGGTGGTGAGAAACTGGAAGGGCAAACTGTCAAAAGGTAAAGTGAGATTCTTCAATCAAGGAACAGAAAAACAAAAACAAAATCAAATCTAAGTTTTGTGGAAGCACTCTTTCATTTTTAACATTTTCTTCTTAAAAGGTTTTATTAATATATATTAATCATAAAATGGGCTTGTTGTGATCTCTTCATATATGTATGTAATGTTTTTACCATATTGATTACCCACTATTTTCGGTTCTTTTCTTTCTCTCTGGTCAATTTTTGCTTGCCACACACAGTCTCTTCTATTTCTCACTTCCTTCTTTCCTTTTTCTTCCTCATTTTCTTTCTTTTCGAGACAGAGTTCTTCTTTATGTAGCCCTGGAACTCGATATGTAGACAAGGCTGACCACAAACTCACAGAGATGCTCCTGCTTCTGCCTCCGAGAGATCTGTTTCTGCATCTCTAGTGCTGGAATTCATTGTGTGTGTCACCATGTCTAGTTTCTATTTTCATTTAAAAAAAATCTAGATTTTTATACGTGAGTGAAGACATGCAGTATTTGCCTTTGTGAACCTGGCTTATGACATCACAAGTTCTAGCTCTATTCTCAGCACTGCAGCTAAGCCATCCTGCTGTCTGGTGTTCCTAAAGTATATAAAACACTGTCCCCCTAACCCACTTCCAAGCAGCTTCTTCACTGTTCGCAGATAAGTATCTAATTTTCAGTATCCCATGGAGACCCTCTGTGTTCAGATTTCTTCTTCCTTCTCAAGAAAGATCTTCTCTGATGTCATGTCCAGCTATAGTTGTACTGCAGCTCACTTCGATGCCTTCCTGCTCTGTGACAGGTGTCAAGCCTCTTGCCAAGCCAGCTAATATTCCACTCATCTGACAAGACTCAGCTTAGGGGTCATATCCTCAAGAAAAACCTTTGTGTCCCTGGAGTCTGAGTCAGCGTATATACAGGAAGTCCACCCATCATTTTGCACTGTCATGATACCTCGGATAGCGTCTGCCCATAGAAAGTGCTCACACATGCGTCAAGTAAGGGACTAAGTAGATGTGTACGTAAATGAATTGGCTTTGGGAGTTCTGCAAAGCAGAGGCCTGAGGATGGCTGGCTCTCAATAAATACTTATTAAGCAGAAATAAAAGACTGGATGATGGATTTCCTTTGGCTATGAAAGCCAAAAAACTTTAATATTGAGAAAAGTATGGCAACTCTGTGGGCTCCCTGTCAACTTTCAATTAGTCACTATTATTATGTTTAAAATTCATCTCATGTTTTTTGAGATCATAATATACCATTTCGCCATCTTATTAATGGCTAGGATAAGACTGAATTTGTAGAACTTCAAAAATAAACTATAGGATTTTGTTACAACACTAGCCCTGACTCTCCTTCGTTCTTACAATCATTTATGGCTGGACACTGGTCTTTAGCATCGTGGCCTCCATATTTCCACTGCGCTTCCGTCCAGACCACTCTGAAGACATTTCCAGTGCTCCATAGATCCCAGTGTGTTGTGTGTGCTCAAGCATGAGCTGTTCCTCTTTGTTCATAACAGTAACTAGAGGATTGTAAAAATGAAAGTGCCGAGCACACATCGAGGTTTTAATGCAAAGAATCATCTCTTAGGTCTCTCTTTCAAGTCTGGCTTCTGTGAGCAGATTCTTTCTAAGGATTATGCTACAATTTTCTCAAAAGATCCGTAGATGGGGAATAAGGTGATCAATTCACTCTTGGTTATTAAATGGGCTTTATCTCTTCCAGTCTGTGGCTGTGGAAATTGATAGCACGCAGGAGGCTTGGCAGTATGACAGGCAATTAAGTCACCAAGATGTTCCGCCGTGTATGAGTATTTTTCTCACCCCGAGACCTCGAAGTGTAGCCTGCCACTGACATTGTTAGTGATGGAATCAATTAGACAAGACGGGGCTGGCAGGTTAAGTTCATATTCTGTGGTGATTATGTATGGCCTGCCATAGAGACCTACACGTCTGTTACTGTGAACCTATTTGAGCAGCCACTTGCCTAGCTAAGTATTTGGAGTCGGAGCCCCTCGTTGGAGCGAAGGAAATGCAAGTTAATATAAGTAAGCAAGTAAATAAACATCCATTGCCACTGGCAACTAATGTCCTTGAGTTGAAAAACAGGGCCATCGTTGGAATGGTGTCCAGCTGCCGGGTGATTTATGCCCTCCCACCACATCCTAGAAAACTATGCCTCGTTACAGGACACTGAATGAGAGACCGCGATGGATAGTAGAAGTACCAGATGTTCGACCGAGATCAAATCCAGGTTAGTAATCGGCCTGTAATAGAGAACATAGTTTTCTAAATTTCTGATGAGCTTTTCTGTGTAGGGACAATTTGAGTCTATTTTCCTTCAAGCACATCAGAGGGAGAAGGCAGACAGCATGGCTGGAGACATTGCTTGCTTCCTGCACGCAGAGTCTCTGCTAGAACAGCTTAGAGTTGCTTTGAGAAATGATTATTTTTTTTTATTCCCACTTTCCCCCAAGTGAGAGTTTTTGAAAGGTGGAATTGAACCAAATCAGCCTTAAAATATTTCACAGAGAACAAGAGAGGTGATTTAAGAAATGTAATTGTCTTTTTAATCTCCCTCCTGTTTCACCAAGGCATCCCTCAAAGGCAGGATATTTTTGTCATTAATGAAATCTTAATTAGCATATGTCTAGATCAGTCCTCAAGGCTGATCTGGGTCAAAGGCACCTATGATGCGGCTGTGTTACCAGAGGGTTAAGTCGAGTTGGGTAAATTAGGTCTGTGCTCCATGTGTGAGCAGATTGGGAAATATCCAGCAGGGATCAGCAAATGCATAGGTTGTATTCATGTTGTCACGTCTGTTTTCAACCCAATTTTACAAGTGTCACTGTCCCCAGGAATCCTCAGAACATGAGAGAGATGGAAAACAAACAAAAATGGGAAGAGAAAACAAACCGTTGCCCAAATATGATATTTAACCGTGTCTCGCTTCACAAGCTTTTAAAATTGTACCCTAAACCTTTAGCTATTAGTTATAGTTTTAAAGGAATGGCCTTATTGAGTCACATACTATTTATTAGGGCCACCATAGGTCCCAGAAGCAAGCGCTGCTTAGGAAATAGTCCTTCAGGGAACCGAGTTTATTTACCAAAAAGGAGCCATCTGTAAAACTGTTCACTTTCCTGCTTGCTAAACTGAGGGACACAAAGGAGAAACGCTGCTGGCCTTTACAAGAGAAGATTAATGCAGCTAGAGAAGTCTTGGGAAGGCAACTGGAGCCAGAAGGCTCCAGCTAGCGACGGACAGAGGAAAGCTGAAGGCATTTCCCTCGCGGGGAGCAGCTGGAGCAAGAGTGAAGCCAGCAGGAAGCAGATGGGGTTGAGGGGTCTGTGAGGAAGCCCTTCCTGGTTGGGGGCTGCCCGTTTGGTGTCTATGAGTATGAGAAGAGGCCGGAGAAAGGGAGGGAGCGAGCAGAGCCGCAGTTATCAGTCCTCGCAGGTGGAACTTGCTGTGAGCGCAGCTGTGAGTTATGATCGAATCTGGGACAAGTGCTACGAACATATACGTCCTTTCAGCTGGTTGCTTGCGTGGCTAGATCCCATTTGTTGTCCAGGACTTTGGGGTGAACTAGTGTTTCCGAGAGACATGATACCTAGTTGGCCCTCGGTCCATAGACAGTTCATTGGTTTTGGGTCTCCTTCACTCCCTGAGCAGAAACCCCAATCTGCAGATGCTCCAGCCCATTACATAAAATGACATCGTTTCCCCTCATCTTCTAGTGTGCTTTATCTGTTTCCATTTGATTGACTGATTGATTGATCGGTTGAATAATTGCAGTGCTGGGGATAGAACCAGGGCTTAGCATGTGCTAGGTAGGTACTTTCCCACGAAGAGACAGCTACAGCCCCATCTCTACAATACGTCTAATACCTAAGAACATGTCAGCGAAGCAGGCAGAACACATTGCTTCGAGAATGGTGGCAAGAAGAAAGAAGTCCATCCGTTCAGACCATTTTGAAACACTATCTACTTATCTAGTGTGCGTGCCCGCATGGAGGTCAGAGGACAACTTGAAGGAGCTGTTTCTTTCTCTCTACCATGGCAGTCCCAGAGATGAATTCACATTGTGAGGCTTACAGCAGATCCAAAGCCACATTTTGCTTATCCCGAATCTTCTCTCTGCGTTTGACTGAGTCCAGAGATGCAGAAGCAGTGACAGCGGCTATATACTGCACAGTATAAGGGAGATCACACCTTATCAGTCCCTGGGTAGTAAAGGCCTGCCTTCAGGTCTTCATATCACCAGTTACATAAATAAAACCCTCTCCCGAGACTGTAATCTACTAACTTCCTTATCTCTGAAGTAATTAGCTGATTGACACATTTTAATACATATGTTACTGAAATCCTGGGAGGCAGGGTAGCTTCCCAAACCAATGAATGGTTTAAAGACCAGAGGTTTTAAAGAACTTTTGAGTCTCCGTCTACTCACCACCAAGTAGCTATTTAGCTTCTACCTTTTCCTCCAGTCGTCTATACCATTACAATACCCTGCAGGGTTTTCTGATAGAGGCTAGTTGTGACACACGCATAGGATGCTTCTGGAGATGCTTGGCTCGCTTCTAACCTGTTGTTAATTTCTCCAATGCCATTGTTATGGGCGCCATATGTTTTGGATTTCCTGAAGTTTAAAGTCATGTTTATTGCATTTGCAAGTTGGGGGAGGGGTTCCTTCTCCCTATGACATATAGACTATGTCTACATGGTGCCAGACAAGCCAGTCAGCTCATCCAGTGGAGAGCTTAAGACGAGGCCAGGAAGAGAAAGTTTCATAAGTGGACAATTAGGAATGAGAAGTCAAAGTTGTTTATCGCCTTTTTTTTTTTTTTTTTTTGCCTTTCAACTAGTTGTTTTGCTAAAAGGAAAGGACCGAGATGCTGGTTTTATCTTCCTTAAATGTCTTAGTGGTGCTTTCAAAATTAGCACATTGAACAGTAGAATCAAAAGACTGGAGTTGGGATCACTCCCTTACAACTTCTTGAGGTCCATGACCTTGAGGGGCTTACCTAGTGGTTCTAAACTTTGGTTTCTTCATTTGTGAGGTAGGGAAGCTTGGGGGAACCAACCATTTTGAACCCAGGAGTGTGTTGCAAAGGTTATCAGCTCCTATAACGTCACTGTGGGCTTAGGGGTCTGATGCTTAAGTAGGCCGGATAGACCACCTATAGCAAAGTAAACCTCCGGCTGCTCATGGTATCCTAGCTTGAACTCCGACCAGTTCCAGTGTGTACCATCACCTGTGACCCGCAGTTGTTAGTATGACTTGGTCTCCAAATACCAATTGATTCTTTCAAGGACACATTCTTGAGATAAAGGCGTTTGCACATCTCATCTTGGGGAAGTTGACTGTACGGGTAGAAGAGAGTGGATTTCTGCCTGTCTCTGTGACTTGTACTCTTGGGGAGAAACAACTCAACTTCTCAGGGGCTTAGGAGACTAGGAAGGTCATATCAGTTTTTTCTTATCTGACTAGCATCATTTTCTTTGTTATTTTTAAAACTCAGGGTCTTTTCTTTTACAGGTCCACAAGTCTTGTGGATTTTATAATATTAAAAGACAGACAGAGTTTGGAGACAAAGTGGTTAATACTGCAGATAAAATATAATACTTGAGAAGATGGGGGGCTCAATCCTTTCTCCATATTTTTCTAACTATAATGCTAATGAGAATTAGGGTCCATTGATTTCATATAGTTCCTTACACTGGACTTTAACGTTCTCTACCTCTAGTGGTATAGAGGTGGCTGTCCTGAAAACTCTCTTTGTACACCAGAGATTCATCTACCTCTGCCTCTTGAGTGCTGGAATTAAAGACGCAAACCTCTGAAATGCCCAGCTCTGTAGTGTGATTGTAATCCCCCTCAATGCCTCTGAACAGTGGTCCTGCCAATCTGGTTCATTCCTTGTTCATTAGGCAAGAAACAGTTCCCACTTTTCCCACTGTACTTTAGAACTCTTTAGCAACCATCATCGTCATCAGAACACTTGCAAAAGACCCAGAGCTTGGGCTCGCTAACTGTTAATGCTCCCTCAATGAAGTAGAAGAAGTGGCAGGAGCCTTGGACCCTCTCCCGAGGTTCCAACCACACCCTCTTGTGCCCTAATTGCACAGAGTCTCTGAGTCTCAGGAGTTGCTAGAGTGTATAGTAAGTGTACTGCTAACCAATGGGGGAGACTATGTCTTTTCAGCTATGCGGAAGCTGTCATCCATGCTGGGGTGAGACTTTCTGTTGGTGCAGCTGCTTTGTCGTCGCCATCCCTCCTGTAAGTAACCTGTCACTCATGCTCAGTAAGCCCCATATAACCTCACTGGTCCCTCAAACTGGAGTTCAGTTTTATCATACTTCGGCCTGCCATTGGTGCTTTATAGACACTATTATTACTTGTGCCAGTTGAGTGGAAGTGGGTTTTGGTTGAATGGCTAATCCTGACACAGCTGTGTAACTAACCTGAGGAAAGAGAGTCTGCTTGGATAAGGAATAGGTCTTTCGCACTCTCTGAGTAAGATTTCCTCAGCTGGAGTCTCCCGAGAGCCGCGGCAATGCGTAAGCAGGCATGCAAGGAAGAATCAGTGGTACCGATTATAGAACTAATGTATTTCTTTGCTTGCTTATCTAACAGTATACCATTCAAACCCACATGTTCTCAAATTGGGCCCCAAAGATTACCTCAAAGGTGGGGATGCAGGTTGCTTGGTGGAATAAACAGGTGATTATCCTCTGCTACGCTCTGGATCTTGAGTAGCCACCAAAAGTCTGCGTTAGAAGACTGGTCCTCAGCTTGGTGCTATTGGGATCAGGTGAAATCGGTCAAAAGCAGGGGGCTTTCTGCTCACTGGTGGCACGGGGTTGGATGGAATGACAGTCCCTCCACTTGTTCCCACCATGAAGTGAGCAGTTTTGTCCGACCGTAGGCTTTCTTGACAATGTGGAAGGACCAAACCCGTTACAAGTGTTAGCTAAGAGGAACCTGTGCTTGTTAAATGGATTGTCTCAGGTCATCTGTTAGCGTTATGAAAAGTTGATGGCCATATCCTCGAATCACTCATATTTCCTTTTACACAGAGAAGAAAACTGTGCATACTTCCTTCGCCCCCCTACTTGGAAACCAGCATGTTTCCAGATAGCTTTCCAAATGCCGTTATTGGAACTCTCACCGCAGACGGTCTTGAAGTAGTTGGTTTTGTGTTGGCTGGTGCACTTCATCCTTTTGGTCCTCCTTGCCTTTGGCACTGGTGCTTAGGCTATCATGGGTTGAATTCATGCAGAAATGACTGAACTCATGCAAGGTTCGAAATGGAGTTTTTTTTTTTTTAACTGCCTTTCAATTCTTCTGCCAGAAATGGGCAGAATAAGCCCCCTCCCCACCCCCGTGCAATACACTGTTAACATTTCAGCCAAAGAGAAAAAGTCCCACGTCTCTCATCCAGTTGCCGCACTGCCCTTCTGTGCCTGGCTTTATGAAGTTGTTAAAAACAAAAAAAGTTTTCCTTGGAAAACTTTCACCAAGAAACTACCTAATGGGGGCCAGCTGCAGCTCCAGGTTTTATGAACACTTTGATAGAAACCACATTAAATAGCAACACTGGTTCACACATCAATTTCTCATGTTAAATCCAAGTTTGGGCACGTGGGGAGTGCATGTGATATTTACTTTTCAACATCATCATTGAAAAAAAAAACAAAAAAAAAAACAAAAAACCACCCAACCAAATAAAACAGCCGCCGCAGCAACAATAACAACATCAACAAACCCCAAACGGATTTGCTTCATCCCTAGCCGGCGTAAAATCAGAAAATGCCAAAGTGCCATTTTTGAGAAAGCTCCAGCTGGTCCCAAAATATTTTGTGTCTGGAGCTCAGTGAAGCAGTCGAGGGTCAAGAATTCCCAGAGAAATACTCAGACAATTCCCTAAGTGGCAGTAGCAGGCTTTAGGCTCTTCCTTCTCTTGCTCACTGTGGTAGCTGTGTGGCCTGGCCAGCAGTGACACTTTTTGTTCTCTAGTTGATTGCCACTGCGTTGGTATTTCCCTTCGGTGCAATCTCTGGACTTCATTGGCTCCAGATGTCTCACCCCCTTGCCTCTGTTGGCACCCAGGCGGGAGGAGAAGGTAGAAATGGTCCAGCAGCCACTGAATGGATCCATATGGAGAAAACTAGGTGTGGCTTTTGGGCCTCCGACATTTGCATTAGAACCCTGATTCTTATGAGGTGTTGCTCATCACTTGCTTAATTGACAAAACCAGGTCCGGAGGATCCTGTGGGCTATCGATCCTGCGTGAATAATGGGTCATAACACAGTAGGAACCACACAGCTCTGGGTTTGTCTCTGAGCTGTGTTTTTTGGGGGGGGGCGGGGTTTCAAGAGAGGGTTTCTCTGTGGCTTTGGAGCCTGTCCTGGAACTAGCTCTTGTAGACCAGGCTGGTCTCGAACGCACAGAGATCCGCCTGCCTCTGCCTCCCGAGTGCTGGGATTAAAGGCGTGCGCCACCACCGCCCGGCCTGAGCTGTATTTTTTTACTGTAGTATTTGGGTCATCTTCAGGCTTTTCCATCTCTACATCGATGACAAACAACCTCTTGCACAACAGCAACGAGGATGAGATTGAGCATGTACTGGCAGCACTCTTTTAGGAATGACTACAGTTTACTGATTTCTTTACATTCATTTATTCCGTGTGTGTGCGTGATTGCATGTGTGTGAGTGTGAGCGTGCACATGCCCACACACCCACATGCCTTGACACAAGCATCGTGGTCAGAGGACAGCTTGCAGGAGTCAGTTAAGTCAGTTATTTCCTCTTGCTGTAGAGGTTCCGGGGTGGGGGTGGGGGTCAAACTCAGGTCCTCAGGCCTGGCGATAGGCACTCACTAAACAATATTGTTGGTAAGCCCTGGGATTATTATGGCTGAGTGACGATGATGGAAGAGTATTCCAATTCAGTGCATTCCATTGAATAGCGATTTTAACTTTGTTAACTTAAAACACCAAAAATGGTGGCATGAAGTTGGGAAGACGGTGTGTAGGAGGTCCTGAGAGTAACTGAAAAATACTCCCCAAACAATGGAATTGCTGCACGTGGTTCCCTTTTCAGATTTTTCGAAGTCAGAGTCTGCCTATAATTTTCAGTCTGAAGCAGAAATTTTCACTGCTGTTCACGTATAATTCTCTCTCTCTCTCTCTCTCTCTCTCTCTCTTTTTTTTTTTTTTTTTACTTTTTCAGCAACTGAAATCATTCTGCAACGCAGTTCTAGGTATCCAACCAAAGGTTTTGCACATACCAGGAAATCCTCTACTATTGATCTGTACCCCCAGACAGATCTGATAAACAAGATGCTTGAATCTCTAAAGACCATGCAAACGCTGTGCAATAGCATGACAGCCTGCTTGCTTTCTTCTGAAGACAGTGGAGAGACATGAGAAAACCTACAAGCCGAAAACTGGGTCGTTCAGGAAGATTCACATTGTAGGGGTGATTTTCCTTCACAGGTGAGTCTCTCTAGAAACTCAATAACTTTAATGTTAAAGTTGGCCCCGAGTTTCTTTGTAGCCAAGGTTAATACTGAAAATATGATTCTAGGCCTTATAATGCGGAAAGACTAAGAACTTTTCTGGTAAAATGTGGAATGAGAGAGGATGTCCACTCACTCCATTCCTGTTTATAGTGCTCAAAATCTTAGCTAGAGCAACGAGACAAAGAAGCAAAAACTAGAGGCAATACAAATAGAGAATTATCCAATCAGATGACATGATGGTATACTTAAATGACCTTAAAGATTCCATGAGAAAAGGCTTTGATCTGATAACGAACATGCAAATCTCACTAGTTTTTCTGTACTCTAGTAATAAACTTGCTAAGGAAGAAATCATGGAAAAATTCCATTCATGATATCTTCAAAATTAATATCTACAAATGAAGCAATGGAAGTGAGAAGCCTCTACAGTAAAAACTTTAAGATGCTTAAGAAAGAAATTGATGCGTTCTTGCAGTACCTGTCCTGTAAAGTCTTCTGAAAGACCCAGGCTCCTGGGTTGATAGAAAATTGTGAAGACCGGAACAAACTACATGTTCAACACAATCCTCGTTAAGATGACAATATCATTTATATAACTAAAACAAACAATTCTAAAATTTTCATGAAAGCACAAAAGACCCCAAATAACCAAAGCATTCTTAAGCAGAAAGAACAGTGCTGGAAGTGAAACACAATTTCAAATTACAACACAGAGCCATAGTAACAAAATGACATGGTACTGGTCCAAGCACAACATAGACCAATCATCTAGTCTTTAAATTTTTTTATTGTTTGAAATTCTAATATACTCACATCATTTTCCCCCTCTTCTATTTCTTCCCACCATCCTTCCATGCATCCTCAAATCGCTCTCTCTCAAATTCACAGCCTCTGTTTCTTTAGTTGTTGCTACATATATGTGTATATTTTCATTTATATATTCATATAGAGTCTAGATTCATTTATATATTCATATAGATAATCTATACAATATTAGTTGTCTGCATAGGATTTCAGGGCTGACCACCTTGGAGCTCTTTCCTGGGGAAGATTATTTTTTCTGTTCTCATTATTCCTTAGTTGCTATGGTGTCTTGGATAAGAATGGTCGCCATATGCTCATACACTTGAATGCATGGTCATCAGGGAATGGCACCATTTGAGAGGGATTGAGAGGTATGGCTTTGATGGAGTAGATGTGGCCTTCTTAGAGGAAGTTGTCACTGGGGATGGGCTTTGGGCTTTCAAAAGCCAAGTCTCATCCTAGTATCTCTCTCTTCCTGCTGCCTATGGATCTGGATGTAGAACGTTTAGCTCCTTCTCTAGTGCCATATCTGCCTGCTTGCTGCCATGCTTCTTGCTGTGATGACAATGGACTAAACCTCTGAATTTGTAAGCCAGCCCCAATTAAATGCTTTTCTTTATAGGAGTTATGGTGGTCATGGTGTCTCTGCATAGCAATAGAAACCCTAACCAATATAGTTGCCTATAGTTCTTTGTCTAGGGTTGAGGCCCTATGCGTTGTCCCCTTCATTGTTACTATGTCTTTTGAGCTGTCTTTGTTCATATCTTCTTTGGCAGCCATGACCACCTAACTTTTGTGATACCGTGAGAGAGGAAGAAAGTGGTATAAAGAGAAGAAGAGGGAGCATAAGAAAAGTTAGTGAAGGGAAGAAATGACAAAATACTAGATTTTTTTCTTACATGCAGAATTTATGTTTAACTATATATGCATTTATGTATTTGACATCAAAGCAGAAAGGGGTCCATTTAGAAGGAAGAGGACAAAATGGTAGTTCGTAGACAAATATGAATGAACTATAGAGAAATATATATGAGGAATTAAAGCAATATAACTTAGTTAGTAAAGTGTTTGCTATGCCAGCATGAAGAGCTGAATTCAAAGCCATGGCACCCATGTGAAAGCCGAGTGTGTGCTGTAATCCCAGTGTGGGTAGAGGTGTGTGAATCCTAGGATCTCACTGGTTAGCAGTCTGGCTAAAACAGCAAGCTTCCAGTTTAGTGAGAAATTTTATCACAGGGGAATAAGCCAAAGAGCAATAGAAGATAACACCCTACATCTTGCTCAATAACTACACACACGTGTATCAGGTCATACACATATGTACACACACACACACACACACACGCACACACGCACACAGAGAAGGGGGGGAAAGAAAGAAAGTGAGAGAGATAGAGAGATAGAGGCAGGCTATAGGAGAAAGACATACTGAAAAAACAGTTGAGGAAAGGAGTCAGGCCTCCACACATCTGCACATACATGATATATACATATGTGTCAAATACAAATATATATGAATATGTCATAATAAAATGCAGTACATTATTTTGTGTATTGACTGAAAATTTAGTAAAGTACTTTTCTGAGGTGTTCAGCAGTAAATATTATAAGCTAGTTAAGTAAAAAAATCAGCTGGGAAACAAAAAAAGTATAGCCTCAACTCTTCTTGTTAACAGAATAGCTACTATATGCTGTGGTAACAACTCCAGGCTTCAGGCATTTAATACAATGAAAACATTTTGTCAGTCATGTTTCATGTTTAACATGGTTCAATACAAGTGAGTTTCTCCCATGCCTTCCCTAAGTAACATCTCCAGAGAACATCTCAACTCTGTGCTGAGCCTTTTATTAAAGGCCAAGGCAAATTGGAAGAATCATAGGGACACCTACTAATATAGAAGCTTCCTGAAATATATACATATATAAAAGGGATCTATATGGAGTCACCAAATAATAGGGTAACCAGTGTCCCAACTAGCCATCTGCTGCCACCAAGTAAAGCCTCCAGTGTCAGGGCTGGGTTACATCTTGTCAAGTCATTGGTGAAAGAAGTCTCCACGGAAACACCACATCACAGGCTATTCCAAAAGCTATTGGTTCCTCTCCATAACCTGATTCTAAGGCTCTATTGCTGAAGACAACACCCCATCAAGCACAGAGAAATCTAGCTGATGCCTAACTAGAAGCTTCATCCCCGCTGAATAGCATTCACGTTACTGGAAGGTACTCTGCATGCTACTGGAGGAGGAAGGTAATTGTCTATGTCACCCAGTTGCAAATGTTGTGACCTGTAGCAGTGACAAATCTGCAGGATATACTGGTGTAACAGCTTCCCAAATGTTATGGGAGAGACTGACCATGGTTTGTTGGGATTTGAGGTTCACTCCATGTGATAGAACCCATACCTGACATTGCCAAAGTGGAAAAGATTCTGAGACTAGATAGCCCACGGGTCTAGGGAAAAACGGAATGCTGAGGGCACATAGCAAGGACATGACTCCTAAGGACAGATCAGGGCTTTGCTCAACCCTCATCTGAGAAATTTCTTGCAGTAGATGGGGATTAACACAGAGACCCAGAGCTGGACAATGTGCAGATAGTGAGAGACTCTAGAGCACTCAGTCCTAAAAGGAATGACATTATCTATCCCTCGCTCTCAAGACTCGGGGATCTAGGTGGAAGAGGGGCTTCTGGAAAGAGGGTAAGAGCCATAGGCAGTGGATGACTCTAAGCAAACAGTGTCCTCCTTATACAATAATCCTGATGTGTACGTGAACTCAGAGAGACTGATAGCATATACAAGACCTTCACGGGTTCAAGCCAGGTGGGGTTCCAGCACTGAGAGGGGAAGTGGACACGAGGTCTCACTCCTAACCAAGAAGCTATCTGCAGCGGATACCTTCTTGTAGACAGAAAATCCCTTTTCCTCAAATAGAGTGTCACTGGGTATTCAGCCACACTCCGGGGCAGGCCTCATACTCAGGAATTGTTGGCCGACACAAAACAAACTCTGCTTTTGTTTTACTTCACCTTATTTTGACATGTTTTGATTTCCATTTTTTGTGGGTTATTTTTGTTGTTGTCTTTTTTAATTTTTGAAAGGGGAGAGACAGAGAGAGGGAGGGAGAGAAAGAATAAAGTAGGAGATGGGGAAGATCTAGGAGGAGTTGGGGTTGGGGGAGGGGAACATAATCAAAATATAGCACATGAAAAATATTTAAATCAAAAAATAATAAAAACAGGAAAAAGAAAAGGCCAGGGCAAGAGAACTCTGAGAAGTCTGACAAAGAAGTGCTTGTTTGGTAGCGGTAATGCCAATCATGCTTGACGGTTCTTGGTAGTTCATCTTGGAAATTAGCTCAAGTTCCTGATGCTCTTAAGCAGATGCAGGGCTTTTCCAAACCTGCACCTCCTCACATACCAGGAATGTCTTTAAGCAGGATCATATTTCTTTATCATCTCTTTTGAAATCTACTCAAAATGGTTCAATTAGTGTCTGGGACATACTACTTCCAGTCACACTGGTTTACTGTAGGAATATTTGTTGCCACTGCCTGGCTTAGTATATGCCTTAAATGTTCAGCATATCTGATAGTCTAGGAAGGAAGTTCCTTTGGAGAGCCAAGCAGCTCTCTGAAGCTATCTCATTTAGAACGGTTTCTTAGCCCCACCTATCAAGAGTAAAACTTTGAATTCACAGATCTTGCAATCATATGCTTTTTAGCGTGCTATAGTTTCCTTAACTACATTTAATTAACGAATTAGTTAATTAATCATGTGTATGCCTGTGTGTCCACACACACTTGTCATCCCACTGTGTGCATGCATGTGGGTGTAACTTTCAGGAGTCTCTTCTCTCCTTCTCCTATGCGGGATGTGGGGATTGAACCCAGAATGTCAGAGTAGGCAGCAAGCACCTTAGCCTGCTGAGCCATCTTGCACACTGTCATAGTAGGGGTTTCTATTGCTGCGAAGAGACACTATATGACCATGACAACTCTTTTTTTCATGTTCTTTTTTAATCATTACTTTTTTTTAAAAAAAATTGTTTTTATTGAGCGATGTATTTTTTTTTTCTGTTCTCCTCCCTTCCTCTCCTCTCCCTTCCTACTCTCTCCTCTGGTTCCCAGTCTCCCAATTTACTCAGGAGATCCTGTCTTTTTCTACCTCCTATGTACATTAGATCCATGTATGTCTCTCTTAGGGTCCTCTTTGTTGTCTAGGTTCTCTGGGATTGTGAATTATAGGCTGCTTTTTTTTTTTTTTTGCTTTATGTCTAAAAGCCACTTATGAGTATTTCTTGTATACAGAAGAAGTCTGAGTTCTGCTTTCATATCCAATCTGTTAACCTGTGTCTTTTTATAGGTGAGTTGAGTCCATTTATATTAAGGGATATTAATGACCAGTGGTTGCTATCGCCTGTTAATTTAGTTTTTATTGTTGGTGATGTTATTGTGTGCATTTTTCCCTTCTTTGTGATTTGCTGCTGTGAGATCATCTATTGTCTGTGTTTTTGTAACACAGAAGGAGTTTTCCTTCTTGTACTTTGTGTAGGGCTGGGTTTGTGGCTAGGTATTGGTGAAATCTAGTTCTGTCATGGAATATCTTGTTTTGCCCTTCTAAGGTTATTGAAAGTTTTTCTGGGTGTAGTAGTCTGGGCTGGCATCTGTGGTCTCTTAATGTCTGCATAACACTTGACCAAGACCTTCTGGCTTTCATTGCCTCCAATGAGAAGTCAGCTGTAATTCTGATAGGTCTGCCTTTATATGTTACTTGGCCTTTTTTCATTGCTGCTTTTAATATTCTTTCTTTATTTTGTATGTTTAGTGTTTTGCTTTTTATGTGGTGAGGGAACTTTTTTTTTGATCCATTCTATTTGGTGCTCTGTAAGCTTCTTGTATCTTCATATGCATATTTTTCTTTAGGTTGGGAATGTTTCTTCTATCATTCTGTTGAATATATTTTCTGTGCTTTTAAGTTGAACTTCTATCCCTATTATTTTTAGGTTTGGTCTTTTCATGGTATCCCATATTTTCTGGGTATTTTGTGTTAAGGTTTTGTTAGATTTAATGTTTTCTTTGACTGATGAGTCTATTTCCTCTATTGTATCTTTAGTGCTTGAGATCCTCTCTTCCACCTCTTTAATTCTGCTTTTCCTCTGATTGGTATATTTGGGGCTGTGTCTCTGGTGATCAATTTTCCAGGTGCCAGTGAATCCAAGGCTCATATGGTTACTCCTTGTGGTGTAGTCAGGGCCATGGTTACCGTCACCCCAGAGGTCACTGAGTGTTTCTGGAGGTCCCTCAACACTCTTGTGGGTCACTCTGTAATCCCAGGTGTTGTTCAGCCCTGATCCCATAAAGGTTGCTTGCTTGGGGCTGCTCCTGATGTGGTTGTTGCCTTGGGCCTGCTCTGGCAGAGGTCACTGGCTCAGGCCTGTTCCAGCAGAGGTCTCTGACTGGGGGCTGCTTGCTTAGGGGTTGCTCCTTTGTACCTGCTCCTGTGGAAGCCACTGCCTTTGGCCTGCTCCAGCTGTGGTTGCTGGCTCAGACCTGCTCCATTGGAAGTCGCTGGCTCAGTCCTGCCCTGCCCTGTGGAGTTTGCTGCCTCGGGCCTGTTGTGGCAGATGTGCTGGCTCAGTCCTGTTCCTGTGAAGGTCCTGCCTTGAGCCTGCTTCAGCTGAGGTCATTGGCTCAGGCTTATTCCCACAGATATCCCTGGCTTGGCCCTGCTCCTGTGGAGGTCCCTAGCTTGGGCCTGTTTCCCCAGAGGTCTCTGGTTTGGGCCTGACCATGGCAACTGTTACAAAGGAAAACATTTGATTGGGGATGGCTTACAAGCTCAGAGGTTTAGTCTATTATTGTCATGTCAAGAAGCATGGTGGCGTGCAGGCAGACATGGTGGCATGCAGACAGAAGGAGCTGAGAGGTCTGCATCTTGATCTGCAGGTGGCAGGAGACTGTGTGCCACTCTGGGCTTAGCTTGAGCATATGAGACCTCAAAGCTTGTCCCTGCAGTGACACACTTCCTCCTACAAGGGCACACCTTCTAGGAGTACCACTCCCTATGTATCAAGCTTTCAAAGCCAAAAGTCTGTGTGGGCCATTCCTGTTCAAACCACCACACAGACCCTCATTATAGTCTTTGTTTCTCTTTTTTAAAACTTAAACATTCAAGGGTGGTCTCCTCCATCTGAAATGCTATTTGTGCTACAGCGGTCAACTTGTAGGAATGAAATGACAAGATGCCCACTGCAGGACAAATGACAGTTTAAGGAGAACAACTTGTAGGGAAAATAGTAGGAGTCCTTCTACCTCTTCCCTGTGGAGTTCAAGCAGCAGAATGTTGGAGCCACAGAGTGATCACAACAAACTAGCAAGTATGCCTTAGAAACTTGGAAATTATTGATAGAGCAATATTATTTTTATGAATGCAGTTATATCTGTTTTTCTTTGTTATTCAATTCACTTGACTTATTTGTTGGCATATCGTGAGCCACTCTGTGGATGTATAGAATGATTTAGTCTTAGGGCATTAGTAGTAATATAGAGCATGGAAATGACCATGTGACTTAGCTTCAAAGTTTGGTAACTAGTACGGTACTGGTACATGTCTTCTCTCTTCTTCTCCAAGGAGTACTGGAAAAAAATTGTTTAGCGGGTACTAGGAGGGAAATGGAATTAGGACCTAGAATTGAGAGCCCTTGAAAGTAGAGGGATAATTAGATTTCTCGAAAACACAGGTGTGGTGGAGAGGTGTGTTCACAGAAGACAGCAGTTATAAACAAGGGGACCAGTAGGCTGGACGAAAAAAGAGGTGAACAAGTAGCTGATGGGGGACCTGGGTTTATAGGTGGGCTGCTAGAGTGCTTGCTTAGCATGCACGAAGCCTTGGGTTCCAGCCCCAGCACCTCAGAAACTAACTGGGCATGGAGGTGCACACTTGTAATTGGAGCACTTAGGAGGGACAGGGAGAGGATTAAAAGTTCAAGGTCATCCTTACTTCCATAGAAAGTCTGAGGTCAGCCTGGAATACAGTGAACCCTCACAAAAAAGAAAAAAAAAAGAAAACAAAGGCAAGGAAAGGAAAAAAGGAAGCTACCTCATTGATGTGTGAAAAGGAACTTAAAGTCATTTTAAGCACTACCATCCATTCTGTGAAACTAAATGGCTGAAGTAACTGCCTTCAGTGGGCTACCGTATTTATTTATTTATTTTTATAACTGCTACCAAATGACTCCGGTTTTTTAATTCTTTACCTTCCATTTTATGGCCCACAGTTTCCTTCAAGTGTGTGAGTGCCCTCTCCAGATGGACTGTGGACCTCATTTGGGAAGAAGGGCAGGGCAGCCGATTTTCATCTGCGTCTTTAAGAACTCTCTAGGTAGCCCTAAAATACATAAAAGCCCAAATGCTGGACAGGAAATTTAGCCCTGTCTCTTGCCGAACAGGGATCAGATTTGAGTCAGTTTGAATTTTCTTTTCCTGTTGTGTAAGAAAGACTGCTGGCCTTGTAGACCGGCTGGAGCACCAGGAGAGTAGGGTGGATTCGTACCGAGCTCAAGACAGTTCTTGCTAAGTGACGCTTTTTATTCGGAGAGATTGCGTTCTGTGCAGACATTCCTGGGGATTCTGGATGCTTCATTTCGATTTTGGCCATATGGCTCTGCTCCCAAAATTCCTCAGGCTCTTCCAACTTCTGTTCTCCCACCACGTGGCCACAAATTGACTCCTCACTTTGCCTGGAGCTTTTAATTGGTTTAAATAATAAACTCCCCAAGTCTTTGTTTGTTGGCACACAGAACTCCTTGCGCAATTGCAAATGAGTCGGGCAACCTGCTTTGATTTGGTGATTAGTCATAGCTCTTAATTATTTTTACAATTTCCACCTGAGCGATCAGGAAATGAAGCGCCAGACACACTTCCAGCAAGTTGCAAAGAACCTAACTATGGTATTTCCTTATTGACTGTTTCCGCGCCTGGGAGAGGGCTAGCTACACAGTGGTGTTGTGGCTTGGGAGGTGGGCGTCACTTGGCTGAAGTCAAGTTCTGGCATTTTAAGCTGATTCCTGTCAGACGCTGGGAAGTGATGGAGACAGATTAAATCGCATAGCCTAAAAAGGGAGTCTCCCACCCCCTTATCAGAGCACGAGGCTCCAGTCACACCATAGCATAAATACGGAAAACATGGCTATGGCTTTGGGAAGCCAGAGTTTTCCTCCTGTCTCAAAAGAAGACGTTTTTTGTTTAAGGCGTTTTTTGTTGTGTTTTGTTTTGCTTTGCTTTCGTTTATTTTCCTACCTCATCAGTGCAGATGGCCGATTAGCAATGCCTTTGGGTTTTGTTTGAGTCTGTTGTCTTTTCCTTTGGAGGTCAGGTCTCTGAACTTCTGAAACGGAACCATCAGCAGATGTAATAGAGACATTTTCTTTTTGAAGAAGGGTTTGGTTTTCATTTGTAATGTCTTATGAAAATCCCCATATGGCCCTGTTTCCTTTGTTGCGGATGTATTTATTCACCCCAGCCGTGACCCAGTGCCATCCCTGCCCCTCTCTGATTTTCGAGAGGCCTAACTTCAGGGGTGTGCCGCTGAAGCTCTTTCTTTCTTGTCAGCTCTCCTCCCACACCCTAAATTGGCAGAGCGCTCCTGGGTTCTGCCATACCGCACCTTGGGCAACCGTTGAGTTGGCTATTTGGGACAAATGTTAACACGGTCCCCCTTCACTGCTTGTGTGTGTGTGTGTGGCAGAGACCAGGAAACACTGACATTGGCTTAGCAAGGCTCTGTGGTCCGTCAGACCGAGGGAGCAAAGATCATGGATTCTGAAGACAGGTGGGTTTAGGCATGAATCTCAGTCCAGCAAAGTAATGAGCCAAGTGAACCCAGGAACTTCTCACAACCTTTGGACCCTTACAATCAACATTTTAATCCCAAAAGGATCTTAAGATCTCCCTTGTGAGTTGGTTTGGGAAGGGCTCAACGAAATATTATCCCAAATATAGTTGGGACTTGACTTGGCACAGCATAGGCGTTCCAGAAATGGTCAGTCTTTCCGAGGGGGTCCTTGCTCCTCCCGAGGGATGAAATGCTTTTGTCTGATTAATGCTTGCCTTAGGGACTTTTCTATTGCTGTGATAAGACACCACAAGCAAAGCAACTTATCAAAGCAAAAGTTTCCTTAGGGCTTACAGTTTCAGAGAGTTAGAGTTTTGAGGAGCATGGCAAGAGGAAGACAGGTACTCGCTGGAGCAGTAGCTGAGAGCGCACATCCCGAGAGGCAACCAAGAGGCAGAGCGAACTAACTGGGAATGCTGTGGGCTTTGGAAACCTCAAAGTGTGCCTTCCAGTGACGCACTTCCTCCAACAAGGCCATACTTCCTAATCCCTTCCCAAACATTTTTACCAACTGGGGGCCAAGTATTAAAGTATATGAGCCTTTGGGGGCCGTTCTCATTCAAGCCAGCACAGTTCCCTGCCTAGCTTCTCTTCCCTGGACTCTCAAAAGCCCCAAGGTGGCTTGGATGAGTTCTGTTATTTCCCTTTGTCAGCCATCTGGTTGCAGCCTCTTTTCAGTCCATTAGACTGCGTTGTGTCTTATAGTATGATTTGATAGTACAATATAATCATATGTGACCTCTTTCCTTATAATGAACTCTATGCTTTGTAGGCATTATGAGCTAGGCACTGACAGATGTCACTTATAAAAAGGTTCATTTCTTAAGTGTTTCACAGTGATGCTGGAGTCTAGATTCTTTCCAGAGCTTTACACTGAGCTTTACCATCCATTGATAGAGGTTAAATTTAAGGAGACACATGCTAAAGTTATTTAGTGCTCCATTGTTTGAATGCAGATTTATGAATTCATTCATAAAGCCCCGGGTTCCTTCGTTAGCTTCCTAGAAACTAGGTGTGGGTAGGTACATGCCTGTAATCACAGAACACTGAGGGTTAGAAATTTAAGGTCATCCTTAGCTACATACTGAATTTGTGATCAGCTTAGAACACATAAGACCCTGCCTTAGCAAACAAACAAACAAACAAACAAACATTTCTATTTTTCATCACCAAATCTTCAGTAAAGTCTCAATAAACTCTAAAGACAGTTCTTTTTAATTTAATTTAATTTTTTTTTACTCGATTTCTCTGTGCAGCCCTGACTGTCCTGGATTCACTCTGTAGACCAGGCTGTCCTGAAACTCAGAGATCCCCCTGCCTCTGCCTCTGCCTCTGCCTCCTATGTGCGGGGATTAAAGCTGTGCACCACCACACCCAGCTCTACAGATTGTTCTTAACTCTGTTTCTAGTGGCTGTCTTGGTTTGAGTTTCTATTGCTGTGAAGAGACATGGCGACCACAGTAACTCTTATAAAGGAAAAAATGTTTAATTGGGGGCAGGGGCTCGCTCAGAAGTTCAGAGGTTCAGTCCATTATCATCAGGAAGGGGAGCATGGTGGCATGCAGGCAGACATGGTGCTGGATACAACTTGATCAGAAGGCAACACAAAGTGGACTTTCACACTGGGCAGTATCTTGAACATATAGGAGACCCCAAAGACCACGTCCACAGTGGAACACTTCCTCCATCAAGGCCACACCCACTTCAACAGAGCTGCACCTCCTAATAGTGACACTCCCTTAGGGATTATAGGGGCCAATGACATTCCAACTACCACAGTTGCTATAATAGCATTTGCGTGAAATCAGAGGAAAAGTGATTACACAGAGGGAAGAGTTGACTGATAGATGAAGCTGAAGCAGTAGTGTAAATTTAGAGGTGACTGGTAAGATCAGAATGGATTTATGGATTGCAGGCATTCATTAGTATCTTCCTGTGACTTGACAGACCTGTTCTGAAGCCTTCCCTGAAAAGTAGGCGATTATTAGTTAGAGCAGGGTGTGTTAGCACACTGGGGGGCCAAGTTTCTGCAACTCAGATGACTGACCACATCTCCAGAGAACCCAGAGTCAATTCTGCATACCCCATATGGCTTCTCAAAATCATCTGCAACTCCCAGGGGATCCAGCACCCTCTCCTGGGCATTCATTTGCACCTGGCATACAATTCACACGTAGGCACACATTCAGGCAGATCAGCCATATGCACAAATACAAAATAAAATCATTTAAAATGAAATATATTTGAAACATTTCTGTTTCTTGTTTAGGCCTTAAGCTATGTGTCTTCTGTCATTTGGCTGACTCTTCTCCACCTAGTCCTCACTGGGAATGCCACATTCTGAGAAGTCCTGTGCTTGTGCAGACATGGAACAATTCTTACAGCTTTTGATTATACATTTCCAGCTAAGTTAAGTCACGGTGCCATACTGAACTTCCAAACAACTGGGGAAGTCCAAATCCTGCCTTCGCATGAATCTTTTTTTTTCAATTTTCTGTTTTCCATGCATGCATGCCTGTGTCATCCAAGCAGGTTTGCTCACCACTGAGGCCAATGTTGGATTCCCTGGGACTGCTGTTACAGATGGTCATGTCACCATGCGGCTGCTGGAATTTGAACTTGGGTCCTCTGGAAGAGTAGCTGGCACTCATAAGCACTGGTTCATCTCTCCCACCCTTGTGTCCGGATCCTTTGCCTGGCTTCTCACTAGAAAGAAGGGGACTGGAGATACCTGGTGAACAACAGTGCCACAGAGGGGATCAAGAGGACAGATTCTGTAGAGTTGAAGATGGAAGATATCTAGCATGTAGCTCAGCAATTTATTCATTCTTGACCACCTGAATCTAACAGGCAGTTATAGCGTGCCGACCATGTGCCTGACCACCCGGATCCAACCGGCATTTATTGAGCACCTACTATGTGCCCTATGTGCCAGGTATTCTTTTAAGAACTGGGGCTACATCGTAATGGTAGGAGAGTTTGACAGTAAGTAACAGTATTCCCTGAATCGGCAACCAATTTGCAGTTTCATCACATTCTTTCAGGTGACAAAGAAGTGAATGGCTCTGGTAGAGCAGAGAAGTTACTAGCTAGGAGTCTTAGCTGGGGTCATTCTTGTGGATTCCTGAGAATTTCCCTAGCACCAGGTCTCTCCCTAACCCCATAATGGCTCCCTCTGTAAAGATATCTTTTTCCTTGCTCTCCCTCTTTGTCCCTCTCCCAACTTGGCCTTCTAAATCCTTCATGTTTCTACCCCCATCCCCTCCCTTCTATCCCCTCCCAGTTTAGCCAAGAGATATTAATATTTCCCCTTTTAGGGCCTTACATGGGTGTCCCTCTTAGGGTCCTCCGTGTTACCTAACTTCTCTGGGGTTATGGATTGTAGTCTGGTTATCCTTTGCTTTACATCTAATATCCACTTATGAGTGAGTACATACCATGTTTGTCTTTCTGAGTCTCAGTTACCTCACTCAGAATGTTTTTTTTTCTAGTTCCATCCATTCGCCTGCAAATTTCAAGATGTCTTTTTTTTTTCTGCAGAGTAATACTTTATTGTACAAATATACCAGATTTTCTTTATCCATTCTTCGGTTGAGGGGCATCTATGTTGTTTCCAGATTCTGGCTACTACAGATAATGGATAATTGGATTATATAGTATTTTGGTGTCTAGTTTCTTGAGTTCTTTATATGTTTTAGAGATCAGTCCTCTCTCAGATGTGGGGTTGGTGAAGATCTTTCCCCATTCCCTAGGCTGCCATTTTGTCTTATTGACCATATTCTTTGCCTTACAGAAGAGTCCCAGTTTTGGGAGGTCCCATTTATGAATTGTTGCTCACAGTGTCTGTGCTACTGGTATTATATTTAGAAAGTAGGTCTTTTTGTCAGTGCGTTCAAGGCTACTTCCCACTTTCTCTTGTATCATGTTCAGTGTAACTGGGCTTATGTTGAGGGCTTGGATCCATTTGGACTTGCGTTTTGTGCATGGTAATATATAGAAATCTATTTGCATTCTTTTTTTAATGTTTTCTTTATTATTTATTATGTCTACAGTACTCTGTCTGCACGTACACCTGAAGGCCGGAAGAGGGCATCAGATCTCATTACAGATGGTTGTGAGCCACCATGTGGTTGCTGAGAATTGAACTCAGGACCTTCGGAAGAACAGTCAGTGATCTTAACCTCTGAGCCATCTCTTCAGCCCCTCCTATTTGCATTTTTCTACATGTTGACATCCAGTTATTCAAGCATCATTTGTTAAAGATATTTTCCTTTTTATATTGTACAATGTTGGCTTCTTTGTCAAAAATCAGGTGTTCATCAGTGTGTGGATTAATATCAGGGACTTTGGCTCTATTTCATTGATTCGTGTGTCTGCTTTTCTGCCAATACCATGCTGTATTTTATTACTATAATTCTATAGTAGGGCTTGAGGTCAGGGATGCTGATGACTCTGGAAGTTTCTTTGTTTATAAAAGATTTATTTATTATGTATACAAAGTTCTGCCTGCCTGTATGACTGCAGGCCAGAAGAGGGCACCAGATATTATCACAGATAGGTGTTAGCCACCATGTGGTTCCTGGAAATTAAACTCAGGACCTCTGGAAGAGCAGTCAGTGCTCTTAACCGCTAAGGCATCGCTCCAGTCCTGGAAGTTTCTTTATTGTACAGGATTCTTTTTATCTATCCTGGGTTTTTTGTTTTTCCATATGAAGTTGATTATTCTTCTTTCGAGGTCTGTGAAGAATTATTTTTGGATTTTGATGGGGATTGCATTGAATCTGTAGATTACCTTTTGTACAATTATCATTTTTACTATTTTGGTCCTACCTATCCAAGAACATGAACGATTCCATTTTCTGACATATTCTTCAATTTCTTTCTTCAGAGTTGTAAAGTTCTTGTCATACAGGTCTTACACTTGTTTGGTTAGAGTTACCCCAAGATATTTTATGTAATTTGTGGCTACTGTAAAGGATGACATTTCTCTGATTTCTTTCTTAGCCTGTTTATCATTTGTATATAGGAGGGCTACTGATTTTTTTTTTTGAGTTAGTCGTGTATCCCACCACATTACTAAAGTATTTATCAGTTGTAGGAGTTCATTGGTAGAGTTTTGGGGTCACTTATGAATACTATCATATCATCTGCAAATAGTGAAAGTGTGATTTTCTTTTCAATTTGTATCCCCTTGATCTCCTTTTGTTGACTTATTGCTCTAGCTAGAACTTTGAGTACTATATTGAGTAGATATGGAGAGAGTGGACAGCGTTGTCTTGTTTCTGATTTTAGTGGAATTGTTCTGAGATTCTCTCCATTTAGTTTGATGTTGGTTGTTGGCTTGGTGTATATATTACCTTTATTATGTTTATGGATGATTCTTGTATTCCTTCTCTCTCCAAGACCTTTATCATGAAGGGATGCTGGATTTTGTTGAAGGTTTTTCAGCATATAGTGAGATGATCATGTGGTTTTTATTTTTCAGTTTGTTTATATGGTGGACACATTGAGCGATTTTCATATGTTGAACCATCCCTGCATCTCTGGGGTGAAGCTTACATCATGGTGGATTTTTTTGATGTGTTATTGGATTCGGTTTGTCAGTATGTTATTGAGTATTTTGCATCAATTATCATGAGGGAGTTTTGTCTGTAATTCCCTTTCTTAGTTGTGTCTTTGTGTGGTTTGGGTATCATGGCAGCTGTAGCTTTGTAAAAAGAGTTTGGCAGTGTTCTGTTTCTATTGAGTGGAACAATTTGAGGAGTATAGGTATTAGCTCTTCTTTGAAATTCTGCTAGAATTCTGAGCTAAAACCATCTGGCCTGGGCTTTTTTTTTTAATTGGGAGACTTTTCATGACTACTTCTATTTCCTTGCAGGTCTATTTAAATTGTTTATCTGGTCTTGATTTAATTTTGGTATGTGGTACCTATCCATAAAATTATCCATTTCTTTTAAATCTTCCAATTTTGTGGAATACACATTTTTGAAGTAAGACCTCATGATTCTGTGGATTTCCTCAGTGTCTGTTGTTATATCCCCCTTTTCATTTCTGATTTTATTAATTTGGATATTCTCTCTCTGCCTTTTGATTAGTTTCGATAATGGTTTGTCTCTATTGCGGATTTTCTCAAGGAACCTAGTTTCTGCTTTATTGATTCTCTTTGTTTCTATTTTATTGATTTAGCCCTCAATTTGATCATTTCCTGGTGTCTAATCCTACTGGGTGAGTTTGCTTCTTTTTGTTATAGAACTCTCAGCTGTGCTATTAAGTTACCTGTAAGATTTCTCCATGTTCTTTATGTAGGCATTTAGTGCTATGAACTTCCCTCTTAGCACTGCTTTCATAGTGTTCCACAAGCTTAGTTATGTTGTGTTTTCATTTTTGTTGAATTCTAGGAAGTCTTAATTTCTTTCTTTATTTCTTCCTTGACCCAGTGATGATTCAGTCAGAACCTTGTTCAATTTTCATGTAGGCTTTCTGCAATTAGTGTTTTTGTTTAATTCTAAATTTAAGTGATGGTGATTTGATAAGATACATGAAGTTATTACAACTTTTTTGTATCTGTTGAGGTTTGCTTTGTTACAGAGTATGTGGTCAGTTTTAGAAATGGTTCCATGAAGTGCTGAGAAGAAGGTAATTTTTTGAATGGAATGTTCTATAGATGTCTGTTAAGTCCATTTGAATCATAACATCTGTTAATTCCCTTATTTCTTTGTTAATTTTCTGTCTAGCATACCTGCACATTGATGAGAATGGCGTGTTGAAGTCTTCCACTATTAGTGTGTGGCGTTTGATGTGTGATTTAAATTTTAGTAATGTTTCTTTTACAAATGTATGCCCTTGTATCTGGGGCATAGATGTTCAGAATTGAGACTTCATCTTCATCTATTTTTCCTGTGATGAATATGTAATGTCCTTCTTCATCTCTTTTGATTAATTTTGGTTTGAAGTCTATTTTGTTAGATAGCAGGATAGCTACATCAGCTTGTTTCTTAGGTCCATTTGATTGGAAAATCTTTTCCCACTATTTACTCTAAGTTAAAGTCTGTCTTTGAGGTTTAAGTGTGTTTCTTGTATGCCGGAGAAGGATGGGTCCTATTTTCATACCCGTTCTGTTTGCCTGTGTCTTTTTAGAGGAGAATTGAGTCTATTGATATTAAGGGATATTAATGACCAGTGATTGTTAATTCTTGTTATTTTTGGTTTTTGTTGTTGTTATTGGTAGTGTTTGTGTGTTTCCTTTCATTAGAGATTGCTGGTGTGAGTATCTATTGCCTGTGTTTTCATGGGTGCAGCTAAGTTCTGCGATTTGGAGTTTTCTTCTAGTACTTTCTGTAGGGCTGCATTTGTAGATAGGTGTTGTTTAAATCTGGTTTTGTCATGGAATATCTTGTTTGCTCCGTCTATGGTGATTGAATGCTTTGCTGGGTATAGTAGTCTGGGCTGGCATCTGTGGTCTCTTAGAGTCTTCAATGCTTGAGATTTTTTTTCTTCCATCTTTTGCATTCTGTTGATTATGCTTGTATCTGTAGTTCCTGTTCATTTTATCCAGACTTTCCATTTCCAGAAATCTCTTCGTTTCTGTTTTCTTTCTTGCCTATGTTTTACTTTTCATGTCTTGAACTGTTTCCTCCACTTGTTTGATCATCTTTTCTTTGTTTTCTTGGCATTCTTTAAGGGATTTATTCATTTCTTCCAATTTTCTATTGGTCTTTTCCTCCAGTTTTAAAGGAACCTTTTCTTTTCCTCTTTAATGGCCTCTGTCATCTTCATAAAGTTATTTTTAAAGTTGTTTTTCTCCTGCTTCATCTGCGTTGGCATGTTCAGGTCTTGCTGTTGTAGAAGCACCAGGTTCTGGTGCTGCCATATTGCTCTTCAAGTTGTTGAGTGTATCCTTCCACTGCCATCTACCCATCTCTTCCTCCAGTCACTGCAGGTGGGGCCTGTCATTCCGGGGGTCAGTCTTCCTCCAGGTACCCGTGGGCTCTGTGACTTTGGTGGCCACCGATGTGGCAGGGGATGATGGGGGTGGGCAGGAAGGATGCTGTTACCTGGTCACTGGAGTTGTGGCAGGTGGGGATGTGGCTCAGGCTGTGCTACGGTAGGTTCTTCCTCCAGGTGTAGGTGGGGCTTCTGGCTCCAGTGGTCACTGATGTGGCAGGGGATGGTGGGGGTGGGTGGCAAGGATACTACTGCCTGGTCACTGGGGGTGCAGTAGGTCTACATGGCAAATATTAAAAATAGTAAATAGTAAAAGGCATAATAATAGCTATCAATTGCAATTTACCGGTAGATGAATATTGAATAAGTTACATGTGGGTTGATAGATGACTTAGAGTGTAGCACGGTTAATAAAAACCCAGAGACAGATATTGGGCTTCAACCTGAAGGTCAGAAAAGCAAAAACAACCAGTCACTGGCTCTTGCCTCTACCTCAGTCTAAATTGACTATCCTACCTCCAGGAATCTCAGAATGAGACTGTGTGTGAGAGCTGTCTCCTCCCATCCTATATTCCCATCTAGGGCTAGGATGAAAGGCGTGCACTACTACTGCCTGGTTTCCATGGCAAACTAGTGTGCCTACTGGGATTAAAGGCTTGTGCCACCACCGCCTGGTCTGTAAGGCTGACCAGTGACGATGTTTTACTCTCTGAAATTCAGGAAAGCTTTATTTATTAAAATACAAATGAAATATCACTACATCAAAGTTAGCTCTCACAATTCACTTTATTAGTAGAGATATCCTATTTCTAAATTTCTTGTGCTGTATTCCTTATACGACACTGAGACAGACATGGAGGGAATTCTCTGCATATGTGCTCCCAAAGACATTTGCAGTTGTGACTCTAATAATAATAATAAGTATGTGCTCTAGTCTCACATCCACATCTGTTAGTCTTCCTGTTTTCCTCATCTCCAGGCCTCTTCTTGATCTTAGATGCTGTAATTTCTACATGTACTTGTAGTTTAAATGGGACCCCACCCAAATAGTCTACTTTATAATGCATTGTTTTGGCAAGAATATAAAGAAAATAACACACTACTTTTGTCATTGTGAATGTGCTTGTGAACTTAAAACACATGCCAAGCAGTTGATGCTTTCAAAATATTGCACATCTTTTTACAGTATGGTTATGACAGAGAGGGAAAGCTTTCTCATGGTGTGGCCTCTCTGCTGTAAGATCAGCAAGCATAGCCCAATCAGGTATTTCTTTTCTTTTCTCTTTTTCTTTCGAGACAGGGTTTCTCTGTAGCTGTGGAGCCTGTTCTGGAAGTTTCTCTGTAGACCAGGCTGTCCTAGAACTCACAGAAATCTGCCTGCTCTGTCTCCTGAGTTCTGGGATTAAAGGCATGCACCACCACGACCCGGCCAGGTATTTCTTACTAGTAGTTAATGGTCTCCCATAATAACCTCAACTGTGTGTAGTCATATGGCAAACTGGGTTTCACAGAAAATTGTGAAGACTAGAAAGAACACCAGGGGGTCCTTGAAAGGAGAAGAGAAACAAAACCTAAAGCTATGCATGTATGAAGTCCTCCTGTAAAAGTTATTCTTTCTATTATATATTATATCAGCTTTCTCAGCCATCTACAGTCTACAAGCCTTTATCAAGTGATTATTGGAAGGGCACAGTACTATAAGGAACCTGTGGGGAGGGAAAGAAGAATTTTAGAAGCATGAAATGTTGAGTTTATTTAGTGAAGATTTGTGTGTTAGTCATGCTTCTCTAGAAGAACAGAACTTATATCTATCTATCTATCTATCTATCTATCTATCTATAAGTCATTTTACTAATCCTCCTTCTATATATAGTGGTTTATTCTTCAAGTTCTATTCCTCTAGGGAAACCCACCTAATTCTAAGTATGTATGTATGTATGTATGTATGTATGTATGTATCTGTCTAGGGAATTTGTTCTAATAACTTACAGGATATGGTCCAGCTATTCCAACAGTAGCTGTCTACCAATGGACCGTCCAAGAATCCAGTACTTGTTCAGTGCAAAAGTCTGGATGTCTCAGTTGGTTTTCAGTATACAAGTCTGGTGTTGTAAAAGGTGTGGGTGGCTGTGTAATAAGGGGTGTGGGCTGTGTTCCCAGCACCTGAGAGGAGTGTGGGCCCTTTTGTTCCCAGTGCCTGGCTCCTGGCTGTGGCCGCTAGTTTATGCCCAAAATGATTACACACAAACTGGATTCATTTAACACACTGCCTGGCCCATCATTACCAGCCTCTTCTTGGCTAACTCTTACATCTTAAATTAACCCATTATAAAAGTCTGTATGTCACCACGAGGTGGTGAGTTATTGGAAGATTCTAACCTGCATCCATCTTGGGCTGGAGGATCATGGCATCTGCTACACTTCCTTTCTTCCCCAAACTCTGTTCTGTCTACTCCACCCACCTAAGGGCTGTGTCCTATCTTACAGGCCAGGCATTCTCTTTATTAACCAATGAAAGCACACAAAATACAGAAGAACCCTCCTACACAAGTCTGGATGCCTCAGTTGGTCTTCAATATGCACTGGAATCCTGAAGAACTGGTGAAATGCTAGTGAAAGAATGAATGTGCTATCGAGAGGGAGAATAAGCAGCCAAGAAGGGAGAGCTTCCTTATTTCATGTCCCTTGTACAGGCTGCCAGTAGAAGGTGTAGCCCAGATTGAAGGTGGATCTTTCTACCTCAAAGACCCAGATTAGAAGTGGGTCTTCCCACTTCACATGATTTAAATTGAGAGTAATCCCTCACAGGTGTGGCCAGCCATTCGGTTGTAGTTGGTTCCAGTTGTAGTCGAGTTGACAACAAAGAATAGCCATCACAATTTACTTTGAGAGCCTTAAAGATAGTGTTCACAAGGCATCTTCGGTGGCATTAAAGTTGCTTTTGCAGAGTAGGCATTTTCTGACTGTTCTCTTTTTGTGCTACTATAACATAATACTTGAGACTGGGCAATTTACAAAGAATGGAGATTTATCCTCAGTTCTGGAGACTAAGAATGTGTGGAAGTTTACAGCTCACACTGTCTGATTCCGAGATGACACATTTCTTTTCTTGAGTGGAGTGTTGTATGTGTAGCTGGTTCACCTTGACTGAAAATTTCTCTCCTAGACAGAAGAGGGATGTTGGCGGGGGCTGTTTCTTTGTTCCCAACTGCCCAGATATAAAATAATCACACAGAAACTATATTATTTGCAATACTGTTTGGCGAGTAGCTTAAGCATATTTCTAGCTAGCTCTTATATCCTAAACTAACCCACCTCCATTAATCTGTGTATCGCCATGTGACTGTGGCTTACTGGCAAGGTTCTGGTGTGCTCTGGCAGAGGCATCTGACTCCTGTGGGGTGGCTACATGGCTTCTGCCTGACTCTGCCTACTCTCTATGCATCTCTGTTTGGTATTTCATGCCTGACTTTACTCTGTTAAGCCCATTGGCCAAAAGCAGCTTTATTTATTAACCAATAAAAGCAACACATATACAGAAGGACTTCCCAAACCAGAGGGAGGTTCCTGAGGGTCAAGAAACTTACAGAAAACTTAAAGGTCTCAGGAAACACAGGAAACTCACAAGATTCATGAGGCCCTTCCCTGAGGTTATATAAGCAGCAAGCAATCACTGAGGGGAGAGAAGGCTTTTGAGTGGAGTAGCTGAACTTGCAGGGAACTGTAGAGATGCAGCTTTCTGTGACTTGTCACCCATGCTTGGGTGAGCTTTATGGTGTTGTAACTGCTGGAGATATCCATGTTTCTTAAAGTAATATCAATAAAATACATTAGTTTGCCAAACTGGGCATGAATGGAATGGTTTCCTTGACCTGTGATTGATTTTCATCTGGGATGGGTAGAGAGAGAGCCTCCCCAGGGAAAAATATAACAGGAGAATAAAAAGAGAGAGGCAAACCTGCTACCACAAATTCTTCCTGTGGTAACTTTAATTCATCGATAAACACTTGAACCTTATGACCTAAACAATGTCCACTAGGTCCCATCTCTCACTGTGGAGATCAGGTTCTCAACATATGGATTCTAGGTGACACACTGAGAACACTACTAAAATTCCATGTGAAGCTGAGAGACACGAATCGCACAGTGCCAGATGCTGGTCTGGGAAGACATAAAGCACATGAAACTAACTGTCTGCTCTTTTATCCCAGACTGCTAACCGTTCTTGGTGAATCGTCATTGTCCACCACATAATCATCATTTTTTTAACATAGTCTTTTGACTGGCCTCTAGCTTCCACTCTTATTGACTCTGATCTTGTCTACTTTTTAACACAATAACCAGAGTTGCTCTTTGGATATGAAAAATACTACACACTCGTGTTGATAACAGCAGTATTTACAATCAAGAAGGTATAGAACCCAAGCAAATGGATAAAACAATGCGATATAAATATGCAATGTGATGTTATCTTGCCATACAAAGGAAAGAAATCTAGCCATATGGAATAGCACGGATGAGTCTTGATGGAATTATGTTAAGTGAACTAATAAGCCAGGTACAAAAGGCTGAGCACAAAATGACTTTTATAAGGGTTAGAGAGTAGTTAAATTCACAGACTAAGAATTGAATGGTGGTCACTAGAGGCTGGGGGAATGGAATGGGTGCGTATGGTATTTGAGGTATCTAGTTTTCGTTTGGGAGGATGCATGATGCTGATGATGGGGCAACTCTGTGAATGTACTGAATGCTGCCAAACTGTATACTTTCAGTCATTTGTTTACTTATTTAGTCATTTGTTTACTTATTTATTGTGTGTGTGTGTGTACGCACACAGCCCCATGTACACACAACAGGGCATATACATGGAGGTCGGAGGACAACCATATGGGTCCCAGGAATGAAACTCTGATTGTCAGGCTTGGTATCAGGGCAGTTGCTTTTACACTCTGAATCACCTTATCATTTCTTTCTTTGAGGCAGATTTTAACACGTAGCAGTGGCTTAACTCAGATTCACCCATGTGTTGCCACCCAGATGATCCAATGCTTTAGCCAATAAAATGTGTGTGGCACCAAACATTGACATATTCAAATAACCAATAACATTCTGGTTGCATAAGCATTTGATTCCTTGAAAAAAAAATCACAAGTGTTGTTGGTGGAGTTGCAACCATGTAGCGAGAAGTAAGCAGGCATTTTTAGTCTGTCTAATTGTAGAGTCTCCATCTCCTGCTGGATGAACTCCATTTAGGGAAACTGGCCAGACTGATCGTAAAAGGGAAGGGACACTAGTCGAAAATTACAAATAGGTTCATGCCCATTATTAAAATGAGGCAAACCTAGGTATGTATTTAAAAATCAACACTTAATATAAAATGCAGGTAGAGCCAGGTGGTGGTGGTTTACAACTTTAATCCCAGCACTCAGGAGGCAGAGGCAGGCAGATCTCTGAGTTCAAGGTCATCTTGGTCCACAGAGTGAGTTCCAGGAGAGTCAGGGCTACATAGAGAAACCCTGTCTTGATAAAAGAAAGAAAAAAAGAAAGAAAAGAAAGGAAGAAAGGAAGGAAGGAAGGAAACAAGTTGGGAGGTAGTTGCACATACTTGTAATACCACACTCTGGAGGCAGAGGCAGAGGCAGGTGGATCTCTGTGAGTTCAAGGCCAACTTGGTCTACAGAGCAAGTTCTGAACAGCCAAGGCAACACAATGAAACCCCGTTTAGCAAAACCAAAAAAAAAGAAAAAGAAAAAAGGAAAGAAAAACAAGAAAAACCCAACAAAACAAAACAACAGCAACAAAAGCCAAAACAAAATAAACAAAACCAAAAAAAAAGAAAGAAAACCAAATTAACCCCACCGAAACAGGTAGTCACTCATTCATAATGTTTCTGAATGGAAATAACACAAGAGCCTAATAACAGCATAATGGCCAAATAAATGTCAATATATGCAACTGCTGTCTACCAATGTGGATGAATGAAGCCCAGCCATGTCCTCAATGTAAAGAAAGTACTGAGCAATAGAAATCATAACAACGAGGATGTAACACACTTTTCATTTACCTTCAGGCTAAGCCAATCTATTCAGTCAGGCAGTGGTTAGCACGGTGGTGGAATGACGGCAGGGAGGAGGGTGTCAAGGTGCTATTCAGGTTCTTTATCTTATTTGCAAGCTTACTCTGTAGGCATCCACACATTTTGAAATGTTATACTAGCCAGGCATAGTGGTGAACACCTTTAATCCCAGTACTTGGTGAGGCAGAGGCAGGTGGGTCTCTGGGCTCAAGGCCAACGTGGTTTACGTGAGTTTCAGGACATCCAGAGCTACCCTGTCTCTAAAAATAATAATAAAAAGAAACTTTATTATGTCAATAGCAATTTCCCCCTTTCTCCACAACTCAAATAAATTCAGCAAAGTAAAATACAACAAAAATATTGAGAAAAGGATTGTGTTGCTGTGGAAGATAGGAATGGAGCCTTTCTTTTTTTTTTGAATAATTGTAATAGAAGAAAAATAGGGAAAAAGATGAGAGCCATACAAAGGGTTATTTTTATTAAGATCCATTTGTTCATTTATTCAATATTTCTTAACCATTGTGTGACAGACACCGTTTGAAATGCTTGGAACGCATCAGTAAAGAAACCTTTATCCCTGCCCAAAGAGTAGCCATGTTCTAGTGGAAGGTATATTCCAGGAGTAAGCATAGTAGCCCTTCAAAACAATGTGCACGAATTCCCCACCCTCCTTCCCCATCCATTAGTGCTGTGTGTTAATGCCGTCAGTAGCCATGCCAAGACAGCAAAGGGGACAATGAGCTCTTGGTAGCCGTTCACTCTTCCCAGAAGGGTTCAGATGACTTCATTCTAAACAGCAGCGTTTTGGATGAAACAGAGGAGATTGGGGGTTGTCTCTGTCTGTTTTCAAAGTCCAGTGTTTCAGGGTGAGCTGTGTTCTCTCCAGCTAAGAACCAGGCTTTGCCCTCCCTCCCGCTGGCCGCCTCTCACTCCGGCACCTGTCATCCATTAGGAGCCCCCCTACTGGGATCTTTCATCATTGAAAATATATGATGATTTTCATTACCGTTTAGGCTAATTGGTAGTGAGTATTCCTTTAAAATATATTCCCCTAAATACTGGGCTTTGGATGTGCTTTGAAGTTTTTAACACCAACACAGTTGGAATAAAACCACCGATACCAATCACAGAAACTGCAAAGTCCAATGCAGGAGGGGTAACAGCACCGTGGCTCTTGCCTTATTAGAGCTGGTTGGGTAGTCGGCACACGTGTGCAAAGAAACCTTCCGGCCAGGCATTAGCTAAAGCAGTCCATGGCTGTTTCTGCCAGAGGGCCAGTTAGGCTCACTGTGTTTGCGCATCTCTTTGCAAAATTATTTTCTAACAGAAAGTGTTCCTTATATCCAGTTTGCTGTCTAAGCTAGTGGCATAATATTAGATTAAAAAATAAACAATGACATCTCATTGTATAAGATTTCAACACTCCACATAATATCCCGAGCTTAATAAAACAAATACTCACATTTTAGTGAGGAAGTGGAAATACCGTAGTGTCCTCTTATGTGTTGTGAGTAAAATGCTTAGTAACCTGGTCCAGATGAAACAGGAGAGCATCATGAAGCACCATATGCGAACTTTGGATTTTCGCATAGGTAAACAAAGGTGCTAAAATGGTTAGTGCTGTTTGAAACTGAGCTTGAAAAATGTATGTTATAAAACCCAATTGTATTAATTTTTTTAATAAAAAAGGCTATAATATGGAAAAAAAGATAAATAAACTTAGATTCCTACTCAATAGCGCAGTTTGGATTTGAACTTACTATGCAGTCCAAGCTGTCATTAAACCTCTGGTGATCCTCCTGCCTCCATCTCCAGGCTGCTGCGACAACAGGAGAAAGCCTCCACACCGGGCTCTAGAATTGGTATGTAAAAATAAAGGGTGGTGGGAAGAATCTGTAGCCTCTTGCCTGTCCAGTGTAGCCAGGCATAATGGCACGTAGCCGTTCACTTTGCGGTGCGCTTCCTTTGTATAAATTCGTTCTTACACAAAGTTTGGATGCAATCAGTGTATGCAGACGTATATAAGATTTATGCAGCTAGTAGTTTAATCAGAAAAGGACATCACATATCTTAGTATGAAATCTATTAGAGCAGCTAGTAATGTTTGTTTATTTCATTTCTACCTAAAATGTTTGCAGTTCCGTGGCTCGGCACCATGGCTCAGCAGGTAGAGGCACTTGCAACACAAATCTGGGGATCTGAATTTAATCCTGGAACCCACAGAAAAGTGGAAAGAGGACACTGACTTCACAAAGGGTCCTCTGGCTTCCACCTCCCCCTCTCGTCCTCATGCACATGCAATAACAGTAAAGTTAAGAATAAAAAAGTAAATATAAAATGCTCGGATTTCAACGCTATGGCAACAATCTTTGGGAGAGTAAGAATCTTGCCATTCTGTTTACTACTTGATCCCAGTACCTAGTACAGCACCCAGTACGTAGCAGGTACTTGATAAATATATTGGAAGGTAGCGATACTTATCAATATGCTATTAATATCATGCTTCGATAAATATATTGAAAGAATGAGGATAATGTATTTTGGATTCACCTACCTAGACAAAGTGCATGCATATACCATTTACTGTCACCGTGAATAGAATTAAATCTCTGAGTCCTGAAGATAATATGTTGGGATTTTAAATGAGCTACATCTATCTGGTCTATTTCCTCCCAAGATACTGAAACTAGTTCCTTTATGTTACAGCATAAGAAGCAGACTTCTAAAGAGGTGAGTGGACATTCACTACTAGTCAGCAAAGGAGTCTGGACTAGAACGTAGGTCTTTGGCTAGCCGCCTCTGACAGATAATATTTTTCCTTAAGATCCCAACCTACTGTTTCCTGCCCAGCAACCACAGAATCACCTGACAGCTTGTTAGAAGCAAAAAATTCTTTTCATTAACTACAATTACTTTTAAATTGATAGATGGAATCTGTAGATATGATTTAGGTATCCTGTGTTGTTTTCACACACGTGTGCACCAGGTAACTGTCTAAATAACGCTAAGCGTATCTCCTCAAACATCTACCATTCTTTATGACAGAAACCTTTGATTCACACAGCGTGCAATTATCTGTAGCCACCCAGCGCTTCTTGCTCCTGTCGAGCTGTAGCTTATTACCACCTCCCCTTACCGTTCCCAGACTCCAGTCACCACCCTTTCGCTGTGAACTTGCATGGCATCAACTCTTTTCTCTACTTTTCGTTATAATCACCTATTCATGTTAGTTTTACATATGGATAGACTTTACTATAACATTTCCTTATACGTATCTCTCTGATCATAGCCAACATCCCAACTGGCTTTTCTTTTCTTATTTACTTAACTTTTTTATTTGGCACCCTGCCCACACTTTTCCCTCCCTGTTCTCCTCCTATCGCTCCCCCTCCCATCCTAATTCTCTTCTTCAGCTTCTGTCCAGAAAGGGGCAGGCCTCCCACGGCTATAAAAAAGAGTGGCGTAGCAGGCTGTAGTAGATTAACCATCTCACCTTGTATTAAGGCTGCACAAAGGGAGCCAGTATGAGGACTAGGGTCTCAAAAGCCAGTAAAAGAGTCAGAGGCAGCCCCTGTTTCCACTGTCAGGAGCCCCACAAGAAGACCAAGCTGCACAACAGTAACGTATATGCAGAGGGCCTAGGCCAGTCCCATGCAGGCTCCCCGGTCAGTTCAGACTCTGTGAGCCCCTATGAGTCCAGGTGAGTTGATTCTGTGGGTTTTCTTGCTATGTCCTTGACCTCACTGGCTGCTACAATCCTACCTCCCTCTCTTCTGCAGGATTCCCCGAGTTCAGTGTCATGTTTAACTGTGGGTCTCTGCATCTGTTTCTATCAGTTACCGGATAAAGGCTCTGTGATGTCAGTTGGGGTAGTCACTAACCTGATCACGGGATATGGCCAGTTCAGCGCGACTTCTTTTTCTTAAAAACAACCATTGCACTTCTCACATAGTTTTTCTAGAACTTTCAAGTTGTCTTTTTTTTCCCCCCTTTTAAATCCATATAGTCAGTAGCCATAGAAACTCCTCTTGGCACATAGAAGTTAACTCTCTTCTATTTGTATCACCATATGTAGTATACAGGTAATATAATTTGCTCACTAATTACACAGGTCTTGGGAATTTTATCCGCCAGATTTTGTTTTGCTTTTATTTGGGGCTAGGGATAGACTCCAGGGCCTCATGAATGTTAGGCTCATATTTTACCACTGAGATACACTCTCAGCCAAGATTGACCTGGTTTTGAATGCCAACTGAGCCACTAACTAGTTATAGGACCTTGGACACATTATTTAAATCCTTTCTGAGTCTCCCTTTCTCATCTCTACAACAAGGATAATTATATACCTACTTCTCAGTATTGTTACAAGCATAAATAAGAAAAATGCATGCAAAGAGCTTAATATAGTGCCTTGAACATAGTAATTGCTTAGTAATGGCAGCTATTATTATTATGATGGTGATTATTAGCATAATCATCATTACCATCATCATCATCATTTGTTCTCAAGTAGGATGGATTATTCATTTGGACCCAGATTTGGCATAAATTTCAAACCAGTAGGTAATTGTTTTAGTGTTCCAAAGGTTACAGTGGCCACGAAAATAAAATTGGCTATTTATCGAGTACCATTTCAATGTCCCCAGGCTTTTGAAAGCGAGTTGGGATAAGGCCTAAAGAAATGGTTGTCAGGGCTCCTCTTGATATGATTTGAATAGCAAGCTTTCAGATGAATTCCCCCACTGTGGGTTTCCCTTTGGGTTATAGCAGTGTCTCCGAATAGAACATTATCTCTGAAATGTATTCTCCTGCAGAGGTGCTTCATTCCTTCACTAGCCAGACTGACAGGGGTGGAGCTGGGAGCCTGTGGGAGTTAACACCTTGCTGCCCTGCTCTACATAGGCTATGTTCTGGGGGTCTGCTTTGGATGCTTGATCTTGCTTGACCTTCACAGTTAGGAGTATGAAAAATGTGGCAACATCCCCTTCCAGGCTGAAAGACGTGTTCGAAGGAGACAGTGGCACCCCCTTTTCCAGAAAAAAAAAATAAGTCAACCCATACATACACAACTAAATGAATAAATTAATAAATAAATAGATACACCCACACTAAGATACATGTTGTAAAAGACACAAAGAACAAATGAAAGACGAAAAGACAAAGTCAAATTCCTCCCTCAAAAAAAGAGAAAAAGAAGAACTGCCCCGGAGCCTTGTGAGCCTCCCCTTGCAGTTCAGGAGCGGAAGAGTTGGCCACACCTGGAGTGAGTTTGGGTGGTGGTGTCCCATGCAAATGATCCTTTCAAGTCATTTTCAAGATTTTGGTGCTGCCAACATTTGTTAACAGTTCCCCACATTTCTGTCATTGAGGGCAAAGGAGGAAACAGTCTCCCTGGTGGATTTCTCGTCTGAGAGGCACGCGTATATTACAGTCCCTTGATTTTTTTTGAAGTAAGCTACATTTCAAGAGAGGAAACAAAGGTAACTCTTACCATCTGCCAATACGTCCTCAGTCCTTATATCAAAGAAATAGCCACGGATGCTGAAGAAAGAGAGCGGGCTTCATAATTTCTTCAATTAGAATATGCAAAATGCTGGGCCAAGTCGACTTTGGCAAGCAAAGTGCTGTAGTCTTTCTAGGCAAGAGCACCTGAAGCACAGGAGTCTTTGGGGTTGCCTTTCAAAGGCCTTTGGTCCCAGTTGAGCTCTCCAGATGTGCTAGCAGATGTTGCTGAAGTAAAGAGCATGCTTTCGGCACGCCCGGCTAGAGTTCGAGGGCCTTTGCTCTCTAAGTTCATTTTTATGTAGAAATAACTACTGAGAAATCATTAGTTTTAGCAAGACACATTCTTGTCTTTTTTTTTTCAAGTGTACAAAAAGAAAACCTATTTAAAATTCTACACTCGTGTATATGCAGCCTTGGGGAAGCCCTATTAGATGCAGAGATGATTAATGCTCTCCTCAGAATCTTATTTGCTTCTTCAACTGATTGCTCATATAGAATCTTACTTACCAAGTACTTGAGTACTGAAGTACCCTATCATTCTAGGAAATCACTACTCACCAGTCTGCCTCAGAGTGCCGAGAGAGGGTACAAGCATGCAGTGTTGCCGAAATGGACAAAGCGGCTAACTCTCCACCCCACTCTGTCCCACAGCACTGGCTTCATGTCTGCCCCCAACTCAGCTCAGAAATTCTACTTCCCGGAGCAGAGACTGTTGTGATTCAGGTGCCTTCAGGACATTTATGCCTAGAACACACTGAAATGTGTAGAATGTGAGTCTTTCAAATGCTTACACATCCTTAGAACCAGGAAAGGAGAGGGCATTTGTTAATGAATTCTAATATGTAAATACCGACTAAACACTCGGCTTTGGGTGGACGGTGGCCCAATGAATTGAAGGTACTCCAAACCCAAATCATTGCTTGCACCCTCATCCTCTGCTTTCTCCGTTTTCATTCCCACTCTGCCTTTAAAGCCTCAAAGGCAGGCGTTGCTGGCAATTCTAGCTAACGCGTTTTAAATGCATCCCGTCTTTCCCCAACATTTCTTGATAGCTGTGACTAAATTCAAGCGTCACTATCGTTTTCGCTCTCTGATCTCTTCCCTCCTGTCCATTCTCATGATCAGCCCCTGTTGAGCCCCTCCCTCCCTCCACAGCTCTAAGCATCCGCCCCACTGGCCCCCAGCCTCCTATCCCCCCCCCTCCGTAATCAGTTCTCCACACCCACCACAAGAGAGCTTGCTAAAAACACAGGCTGGCTGATCATGTCACTAAAAGCCTTAAATAATAAGAGAAAAGAGGCACGGGGATAAAAGCTGAGTGGGGTTATCGGAACTCATGCTTTAGTGCTCCAAGTGAACAATTATCCTGATTTTAAGTATACCCGAGTCGTTTTTCTGAGAGTTACAATTGTTACAGCGGAACCCGTGTCTCCAGGGTATGCGGGAAGAACATTTTTATCTGTGTTATGGCCTTACGGACGTTATGTCAGGACAGGTGTATGCTGTGTCTCTAGGTACTTTGGTTGACAAGGTTTGTCCAAATACATGTAGCGATGGAGTCTTTTCCTCAGATAGCAACATCTTACTCTGTGCCAGGTGTTTTGCTGGGCACAGGAAGTACAAGCCCGTATGTGACATAGCATCTGTCCTCAATAGTAATGCTCTTTATCTATAGAAAAACTCTAAACTCCCCAGTATGAAACATAACAAAACCAACCCTTCAGGAACCCTTCTCTGAGCTAGGGTATTGCATTCTGATGAAATCTTCCATGAATATCTCAGCTGCCACTCACTGGATATATGATCATGGGAATCTTTTTTTCTCTCTTCACCTGTAAAACTGGGGAAATAATGTTTTCTACCTTGTAAAATAAACAAACAAGGATGACAACAAACCCCATGTGGATATAGGATCCATTTTGGTGTGAACTTCACGCACAGGGCTTTGGGCCATCCTCAGTGCTAAGGAACTTAGGACTTCTATTATCATGCTTTTGGATTCTTTACAAATCTGTGCCGTTCTAGACAGGTTAAGTTTGATACAGACTTTCCTACTGGTAAAAATCCCTAGGGAGAACACAGAGCCTTAAGCCGGAAGGCTTTGTTCTTAGCATGGTTGTTCTAAAGCCAGTCCTGGGCAGTCTGAAGTCTCCAGTGGAAGTTCTCATCTCTGAGGAGTTGACAGAAGCCCCCAGCATGCCCCTTACAGTTCAAGAGAAGGCCTACAGCTGGCAAGAGGTTGAGAAAAGATTCCCTGTAGCTTCCCCTGGAAAGAGACATCTGGATATGATGCTATGGTCTGTGGAATCATCCTGAATGCCATAATTGCTCTCTACCAGTGAGCACGAAGAGTCATGTTAGGATTTGCAACACCCAAGTGCTTTGATTACATGAAATCAAGCTAATTTTTACATCACGGGAGTAAACCCTTGTCGGATGCTTCCATGTAAAAGTGAAAGAATTCAATAAAAGTCGGCACACAGTATATTGGGATGGCAGTGTCCAGGACTGCCGCATTCACCTGCCTTTCTGTGTGCTCTAATGAACCTCATTCGATCCAGTCATGTGATCTGCTTCTCTGCCGTACAAGTTGGAGAAAGAGTCCTTGTATATAGAAAACTCACTAAACAAATGCTGAGTACTTGCTCTGTGCCTGCCGTTTCTCTTAGTGATGGCAATATGGTGGCTAAAAAGAAAATTCTTGCCCTGCTGGAGCAGATCTTCCAGAACCTTAAGATAGCACACACATTAGTTAAATATGTAACCTAAAGGACTGGTGGGAAAAAAATAACTCTATGCAACATGTGAGGATGAGAAGATCCTGGGACCGGATTGGAACGATGGGATTTTAAGCATGCTAGTGTCATTCTGGAGATGACATCTGAGTAATGGAAGGCAGTGTCCGATCATGCCACAAAGCTGTCTGGAGAAAGAATGTGACCATTGGAGAAACTGGAACACAGGACATGGCGAAAAAAAATGTTTGACGTGTTTGAAGATCAACACATAGCAGGATGAGTGTGGCTATGGTCAGAAGAAGTAAAGTAGAGATGTAACCAGACATCAAGAAAGCAAAGGACTCAGAAGCCAAACCAAGTGCTCCAGGTCATGTTCTGACGGTGAAAGGGAACTTAAGGGAAGGTTTTAAAAAAACGACAGCATTGAGATCTTTATTAACTGTGCTAAAATTCTCATAACAGTTTGCATTGGTTTAATTACTTCTTCTTGGGTATCAATGTTCTCATCTAGAAAAGGAAATAAACATTGGGTCTGTGAAATTGCTCAGCAGGTAAAGGTACCTGCTGCCAAGCCTGATGACCTCAAATTGCTCCCCCAAACCCACATGATGGAAGGAGAGAGCTGACTCCCAAAAGTCGTCCTCTCACCTCTGCATTCATGCCTTGGTCACACCCTGTCCCAGTAAACAACTAAAAATGTAATTGATTAGAGCCACCAGAGAACGTGGACAGTTCATCAGACCAGTGGCAGCTGGAAGACTAAGAGAAAGGGCACAATTTAGGAAGGTGAGAGGGAGCGGGGCTTCAAGATGAGAAAGAGAGTGCCACCACATGACATGCAACTAGCCAGCCGTCTAGAAATTCTGTTGACCTTGTATCCTTCCTGAGAGTTTATGCTGATCCCAGAATACACTGTGTCCAGGATGGCTTGATCTGATGAGGTCATAATAGAGGTCAAATTCACTTTTTTGAAACATTCTTCCACACAGCAGGAGCAAATGAGTAATTGCAAACTCTCAGAAGACCCTTCGCATGCTAATAGTCTAGCAGCCCTGGGTTCCTTAAGTTCAATACTTAAGCACACAACCTGATGCCAGGACTATATTTACATGGTCTTAATCTCTGTTTAGAAAGAGAATTTTTATGACCGCCATTGTCAGTCAACTTTGACTACAAGCCCACCAGGTAGCAGTCATGGGAGCTTAGGGCAAAGAGGATGGAAATGGTCAAAGCAGCTGACGCTGAACATTCTAGAGACAAACAAGGTGGAGGTGATGGATGGATTCTGTCAAGGCTGGCTGTTTTGAGTCTCTCAAATGCCATCCACCGAAATGTTGATATAGTTATGTAAAAGCCATCAGGATTTAATTAGTTTTATGACTATATGTTATTTTATTTTATGTTTAATAAAAATTATATACATACTAAGTATACCATGTTTCAGTTATATTCCGCCTTAGGCAATTCTCAGACTAATAATGGCATTTCTGACAACGAAGTAGAGTCATGAAGCATGCTTCCTTTTAATCTCAGGCTCTACCCTTTCAGACATTTCATGTCAAGCCAGACTTTCATTTGGTTTGCCAACTTTTCAAGTCATATACTACAGCACGAGCTTGGATTCACTCATTCATACAAGTGTACACTGAGCACCAATAAACTAAGCAGAGCCAGGCTTTCTTAGCCAGGAGTCTGAAAGTGTATAAAATCTGCTCTGTGGCCTCAAAGAGTTCACAGACTAGCAGGGGAGCTGAGGCAGGATTACAATTCTAATATAAGGTGGAATGGGAGAAGTGCCAACAGAGAAGTACAAAGGGCAATGGTGTTCAAAGCACAGTTCGATCATTTCCAGATGGGGAGATCAAAGAAGGCTTCATGGAAGAAGTGGTATTTGTGCTGAGCCTTGAGGGGTACGATTTCTGCTGCAGGAGGTGAGTGAAAGAAAAGAGAAACATTGTAGATTCAGGGCTAGCGAAAGTTAAAGCGGATGGGCCGGTGAAGTGACTGAACTGGGCAGATAGCTCATCCTACAAAGCGCTGGTGACTTTATGGGGGAATTCTGCTCAGGCTTGTCAAGCAGTCTCTGCTACCGTCCAGATTAGTAGAGAAGCATTACCGCTCACTAGAAACTGTAGCGTGGACGTTCTTTGACACGTCTGACCTTGTAACCTTCAGTGTCCACGAACAGAACTGAGTTTCCACTTTAGTTGGTGCCATAGACTAGACGCTAAAGGAAGAAAGGTTATGCAATGCGGGAATATTATGGGCATGGGAGGAGGAAGTGAGGGAGAAACAGAGCGTGGAAGAGCATCTGAGAGGAGTGCAGACGGGGAGGTGAACAAAACTGAAAAGAACATACCAGAAGCCCATCCCAAGCCAGTCTAAACCCGGGCATTGGGTGGAGAAGGAACTGTCAAGATTTGATAGGACGGTTTAGCTCGGTTGGCCAGGGACTCTGATTTTATTTTGTTCCTTTTCATTTCTCACTCACTTCAGGACTCTCCAATCAGCGTGAGTTTGGAAAATTCTCCCCGGAGGCATATTTGGTCACATCTATTGTTACTTTGTACTCTCCCACACTGTAGTAGCCTTAAACGTGACGTTTCTCGTCTTCAGAATGGGAATACTAATAACCATAAGAGTAGTCACGGTGACAATAATAAGCGGTTGGATCATAGGATACTTGCCGTGGGGTTTTCATGTTGCAAGCACTACATTACCTTATACTATGCCTATTCTGTATGAAACCATCCTTCCTAGAGAAATTTTACAGTGCAAATATAAAATTTAGTATTCTACATCACAGCTATCCCCACCAGGGACTTATATTTCTATAAAAGCTTTATATCCAGAGTCACTTAGAAAAAGTCAACTGCTTCTCTGCCCTGCCTCCAGGTCTGCTGACTCAGCACTTTTCAGTGGGCGGCTGGATCCTGCTTCAGCTTTCTGATCGTTCGTTTATTTTATATATTTAATCTTTTCAACAAAGATAATACAGGGGGAGTAAGACGGTTCAAAGTTATTTTGAATGACTATTTAGTGTTTATTAATCCTTAGGAGTGATTTGCTTAGAACTCATTTGTGATTTTTCCGGAAGCTTTGGATTTGGAACAAAATATACACACCTTAGTGGAATCCACGTGGCCTTTCACACTGATACTAAGAAGAGTGTATCTTATGTGAACTTTGCTTACCTTCTCAAAGGATTTACTGCTAAAATTATAGAGGTTTCAAATATTATTTTTATGTCTTTTTAGAAAATCCCAATGTTTCAATTTATATTGTCAGTATAGTTACCTTGCTAGACAAAAAAAAAAAAACATGTAATTACTTTTAAAGTAATTGTGTCATTGGCTAAAAAAGGAACACTCTAAACAGTACAGACTTATAAGAACCAAGTTAATCTTGATTCAAATCACTGACTGCGAATAACAACCTTCAACATGTCAATTGAGGGGAAAAGAAGTACCCCCAAACCTAACTCCAAATTTCCCTAAGTGTGGAACAACTGTTTTGCCTGCTTTTAATAAAATACAAAGCTTAAAGAATGTTACTGGAAAATTCAAAAGCCTTCTTTTGACATCAAATACTTCTTAAGAAACAACATTTGCACCACCATTTTCACTGGTCAAACTCAACACGTTTCTTTGAAATCTTTCCTCACTTAGCTTTTGAACTAGGTAGATTTTGTGGATATATTTTAATTGCTTGAGTACGCAGATGGGTGTGACTATAAATTTCATGAATATGCACACAACCGTGTGAGCATTTGCATGAACTTTTGTGTAGCTGATATGTGGATGGGTTATATTACTGTGCAAATGTATGTGAGAATGGGCAAAACTACACACACACACACACACACACACACACACATATATAATGTCTCTTTGTATAAATAAATATATGTGGGCCCATGTTGCTGAGTACCCTGTCTATTTGTCGTGGTGACGCGGTATGGGTTACAAACCAATGTAACAGAATATGCAATGATGCTGACCTGAGGCCTATACTAAAATTTGACTCAATATTAATTTGTCAAATTGTCAGTATTAATGAACCAGTCAGATTCTGAATTTCCAGAAACTGATTATTTAGTGACTTCTCTGAGGCCATGATAATTTCTTATGTATTTGGTATATTTCTAACATAAAGAGGAAGATGCAGTAAGATGTGTCCATAGTCATTTCCCGTCTTCTGAAGCAACGCTTTTGCAAATTTTAAAGTGGACTAAAGAAAGAACAATTAGCAGAGCGTATGTATCTGAATAATGATTATTCCAAGTCGCCATTTTCTAGTCTTTTACCATTCCCAAGTTGCTTGGGCAGAAAAGGAGTCAAGGAGCTTATTTGACACACAGTAGCAAGTCTTTCCCTTTGTCACTGAGCACATAGCTTGTTGGTGATAGTCGGCTGGAGCTCTTATCAGTGGTTTTGGATGCATTCTAACACAAAGCACCACTGAGAAATCTCCCCCGGCATTCTGAGCCCTGCAAGAAAGAAGCTTCCTGTGATCTTTGGGAGACTCCTCTCCCCACAGAAGCCTTCAGGAGTTCTGCAGTTCCTGGACAGCTCCCAGCTTTCCTCCAGCATTCGTGTCCCACTAGAGAGCTTGCTCCACCGCTGCGGCTCTCTATGCATGCATCTCCCTAGGGCTCCCGGGGTCCCCAGCTGGAGAGGACCATGCTCACCACACCAGCAGGATCTCCCTCTTAATGAAGGTAGAAGCGCACGGCCAGATGCTTAGCCCTTCTTTGCACCTGAATGTTGGGCTGTGGCTTAGTCCCCTTGGAAAGGGAGGACTGCTCACCCTCTCTATGTGGGACACACAACTCTGTTGAGAACCACCCTTACTGTAAGCTTTGGAAGATTGGACTGGATGTTTTGGTGCCACTGCTGTCACCTGTCGTCTGTGCTTGATATGCTCTCTTTCCTTATTGTTCAGCCAGTTCTGTGCTTTGTTTCATGTGTTTGTTTGTTTGTTTGTTTTTCTGGAACTTTTCCCTTTCTAGGATTTTGCTTTATGTCTTCACTTAGCTGTTGGCACTCAGCCCTTGCTGAGCAACCCTTCTTAGCTGATCTGGGATTTAGTCCCTTTCTGCCCCTTCTGTGTCTGTGTTAGTGCACACAGCTTTGGAAACACATGCGTATCTACCCACAGCCTTTCCCCTCTCTGTGTTTCTGGGTCATCCCTTTGTTCCCAGTTCAGTGGCTCCTGAACATAAAGATGCACCTAAGAGCAGGGGTTAATGCAGCATCCTCTCCTCTGGAGCTCACTCTTGTCCAACTCTTGACCTCCTTGATTAGGTCTCAATCTGTTTCTGTGAGGTACTGAAACTAATTATGCAGATGAAGAGCTTGAACACAAATTCAAATAATCACCATGGGCTGGAGTAATAGGAAATTCAAGTGGGCTTAGAACAGGTCAGACTCTTTACATTAAGCTGCTAACACCCTGTCTATATCTTTTGTTATTCAAAAATAGCAAATATTTCTTGACTTTGTGATCAGGTAGCTAGGATTTGATCTTTTTTTATTTTTATTTTTGTAACAGAGAGTTTTTTTGGCATTTTGATAAATTTATACTATGAGGAAAGTCAACTCAATTTTTATTTTTATCTCTACTTCTCAGCAGCCTTTATGAGAGACAGGGAAAAGTATTTTCAAGCTTTTATAGCTCTTGTACTAATTTGTTAAGTTATATAGGGATCATAAAAGAACAGGAATTTCTAACTTGGCACAGACCATGAGAAATTCCTCTGAGTGTATTTTGTCTGTACCCAAGCAAGCCAATCTCTCTCTCTCTCTCTCTCTCTCTCTCTCTCTCTCTCTCTCTCTCTCTCTCTCTCCCTCCCTCTCCCCCTCCATGACCTTGGGAATCGATTTAGTCTCTCTGAGCCTTACTTTCCTATTTGAAAAAAAATTTATTTCTGCATAGGTTTGTTTTGTTACTAACAACAGCAGACTAATATTTATCAAGCCTTTAAGAGCAAGTTGTGCCAGGCAATGGTGGCACATGTTTTAATCCCAGCACTCAGGAGGCAGAGGCAGGTAGATCACTGAGTTCGAGGTCAATCTAGTTTACCTAGTCTTCAGAGTGAGCTCCAGGACAGCCAGGGCTACACAGAAAAACCCTGTCTTGGAAATGAAAATAAAAAAGAGCGAATTGTATGTTGAATTGTATTCCATGCAGTATCTCATTTCATTCTCGTAACAACTCTCAAGACATGTAGTATAACATCTTAATTTTACTACCAAGAAAACCAAGGCTCATGGAAATGAAGTGATTTGCCTGAAGTCACCCAGCTGAAAACTGAACTCATAGTTAAGTAAAGATTTGAACTCCCAAGATGCTTCAAGACTCTCCATTGTTAGGTGTGTCTATGGGGACCAAGTGGAATGAAGCTGGGAAAGTTTACCAAATGATTTTAACACCCATGATTTGGTACTAATAAAACCGTGATTACCAATCATAATTAGACTTTTTCTTGACTCTTCAAACAACAGATTCTAAGTGCACAGGATAAGCGAGGTAAGTAAACATGGGTCATGAGATATGACTATACAGAGCAATGTTTTCATTTTTTAGATGTGTGCTTCCATTTTACATTTCTGTGAAATCCAGCACATAACATGTTCACTGTTGTTTGGAGGGGAAATTAATGTGGGGAGAATTTGTTTTTCTGCTCTGTCTCATGGCCACCATTAGCTATTCTTTCAGCTTAATCATTTTCCTTAATTTGGGTGACTCTTGACATTGTTTTGGAGACTTCTTTCAAGGAGTTATAATTATCCCCTAACTAGTTATTGTTATGGTTTAGTTCTGAAATGTTTCCCATGAGCTCAGGTGTAGAATACTTAGTCCCCAGCTGGCGGTTCTGGGTGTGTGTCTGTGGTGTGTGTGTGTGTGTGTGTGTGTGTGTGTGTGTGTAAGGGGGCGTAGAATGTTTAAGGAGAACCAGATCACTGGGATCATGTTTTGAAAGTTATAGGTGGTTCACTGTCCTTTTCCTTCTGTTTGTGATGTAAGTTTTCACTGCCCCATAATTTTATCTGCAAGCACATGAAGGCCAAGGAAGCCTGGAATGAATCCTATGCAGCCATGAGCTAAAACGCATCCCCCTCCTTCTGAGTTGTTTTCTCAGATAGTTTTGTGATATGTAACGAGTAAAGCTAACTACTGTTAGCTTTGTATTGTGACACACAATGAGTGAAGCTAACTAGTTACAGATCTCCAAATTGCCAAAAATATAGGGGAGAGATGATTGCTAAATGTGTAGAGCACTTGTCGCCGAGCCTGAGTTCAATTCAATTCCTGACACCCACACTGGGGAAGGAAAGAGCCAACTCCCATAGGTTGTCTTCTGATCTCCACGTATGTGCACACTCAGATGTGAGTGCTTGCAAGCATGTACACATGCTCACACACACAGACAGATAAATGGATGTTAAAAATCATTTTTTTTATTTTATGAAAACCTAGGCAATATTTAATTGAAAAAGAAATGCTCAGTGTCCGGAGAGATAGCTTAGTGCTTAAGAGTACTTCCTGCTTTTGTACAGGGCTGTAGTTTGGTCCCTAGCATCCAGATCAGCTCATAACTACTGTTGTTATGAGAGCTCCAGAAGCATCCTCTGGCCTTTGCAAGCACATGAGAGCACTTGCTATACATAAACTCACAGAGGCAAACAAGCATAGGCAAAAATAAAGGAGTCTACTGTTCACATTTTGCTTATAAAGTAAAAGAAATGCTTACAGGCTTGATAAAGAGACGTTACATAGTCAACATCATCTAAAACTTGCTGCCTAGGAATATGGATAGACCTGGCATATGACTATTCTCCTTTTCTTGTTTTCCTTACTAGCCTCAGAACCGTGGACAATGCCCTTGGTGCCATCTAATCTGACAAATCATTATTTTATATGCCACTAAGTCAGTAAGAAGGAAAAAATATTCTAAAGACATATTGGCCATATCAGTGATGCTGGCAATGTATGGGTTTGCCATGTAGACCTTTCATTGTCTGCTTAAAATTGCTTACATTTAAGTGGACACTTTTGAGACTTTTCCTGTTTTCAGTTGCTTTGATTATGCATGTAACTGTACTAAAATATTATACAATTTTCTTTTTGCAGACATCTTTTTCTTAGATCCTGTCAATCATTCATCACTGTGTAAGAAAATAAAGAACCGTGTAAATTCCACCAGGAATATTTATTTCGCCAATATGCCATTTTCACTCTGCTACTCTGTTTTTATGCCTGTCAGCAGGCATAATACATTTTCTTTTAATGATAAGCCAGTCTGGCTATTTAAATTTTTTTTTTTTTTAAAAAAAAAACCTCACCACCTTGGTACGGACATTGTATATAAACTCAAAAGACTTGACAAAACCACCACCAAGTATGATCGAATATGTAACACATATAGGTGATAGCTACTTTCCCATGCTGTGTAGACAATAGTAAGTGTAAGATGCTGCTCATTACAAAGCACATGATGATTTTGGAGCTATACAATGTGTGTCTTAGGATCTTTTAAATACAGTTCTTAAGGTGACTTAGTGTGTTATTTGCGAGAATGGGACTAGTCATGATTCTTGCTTGAATGACTAGCACAGATAGGCAATGAATTCTTCCAGCACGTGGTCAGTGCTCAGAGATGGTAGTCAACTGTTACTAAACTAAACCACCTTTAAAGTAGGCATCACAGTGAAAAAAAAAACCCCTATAAGCTCTAGAGAGGAAGGGCCAGTAAGGGACTGCTTTAGCCAAGTCTGTCTTTCTAGAGCACTTGTGCATGCAGTTATTATTCTGCGATGTTAGGGCCTCTCTAGGATCACTGTGATGATTTGTAGAGGAGAATGCTTGGCTTCTTTCAAACCAGATGTTCATGGATTAATTAATGGATAGCAATGTGTTTCTGCATGCAATGTAATATTATCGAGTTTTAAAGATAAAGGGAATTCCATGCTAAAACATGGATAAATGTGATGATATTATATTAAGTGAAATAAAACCAGCCAGACAAAGACAATTGCTGTATGGTTTCTGTATATGAGGCATCTAAAACAATGAGTCACCAGAACAGAAAGAAGAATGCTAGTTGTCAGAGACAAGGGAGATTGGATAAACGGAATGGTTATATAATGACCACAGAGTTTTCAGTTTGCAGGATGATAAGTTCGGGAGAATTATCTTATAATAATGTGAGTAATACTCAACAATATTGGACTGTGAATTTAAAAGAGTAAAGAGGGTAATCGTGTGTTCATTTTTGCCACAATAAAACTTTTATGCATCCTCAGGATTACCCTGTTTTGTTTGAAAAGCATTAGTACATTCCTCAGACAATATTTTTCCATTATTTTCTTTCTTCAAAGTGAGAAAATATTGTTCGGAATGAAATATACATGTCAAAACAATAATCTTATGTTAATGGCAAATAAGGATCAAAGGGCGATTTTTAGATCAGGAAGAGCCAGATGTGGTGGCTCACACCTGTCAGCTCCACACTCCAGAGGCTGAGGCAGCAAGATCAAGGGTTTGAGGTCAGCTTGGGTTACATAGCACATTCCAAGCAAGCTGGGGCTACATAGCAAGATCCTTTTTCCTAAAACAAACAAACAAACAAACAACAGCAACAAAGAAAAGAAAAGAAAACCAGTCATTCCTTCATCAAATTCAAATGCAAACAAAACTGAAACCCAAACAAAACACACACACACACACACACACACAAAATCAGGAAATATTGTTGTATAAGAAATCTCTGATTTTTTAGAAATTAATTCGCTATATTCCTACTTTGCTGAATTTGTCAGTTCTAAGAGTCTTTAGTTTTTCTATATTTGAAATCAGAATTTGCTAAGATAATTTAACTTCTTGTTTGTATCTCCTTTCTTTCTTTTGACTTCCCTGACTGCAATTTCAAATTCTGTGTTGAAGAGTGCTGACATGCTGCTCGGGTTCTTGCTTTTAGAGGAAATGCTTGAAGTTTCCTTCATTACCATGCTGGATATGGATTTTTTTATATATAGCATTTAATATTTGGAGGAATAACCCTTCTAAACCAGTTTACTCAAGGCTTTTATCAAGAAGGGTTGTTGAGTTTATCAAAGGCTTTTTTTTTGTTTCTATCGAGAGGCTCATATGATTTTTATCTTTGATTCCATTTATGTTCTGTATTAAGTTTTTTGATTTATATATGTTGACTGTCCTTACATCCTTGGTATGAAACAAACTTGATTGCCATGTGTAATCTTTTTATGTGTTGTTGAATTTAATTTGGTGGTAATTCATTGAGAATTTTTACATATATAGTCATCAAAGGCGTTGGTCTCTCATTTTCTTTTTTTTGGGGGGTACACTTATCAGATATTAGTCTTAGAGTCATATCGACTTTGACTTTGTAGAAGTCAATTGGAAACATTCCTTCTCTTTTTATTTTATGGATTTATTTTAGGACCATAGTTATTAGTTCATTTCTTTCTTTGTATTCATCTATTTATTTTATATTCTGGCCACAATCTCCCTCTCACATCCTCTCCTCTCAGTCCCTCTCCTCCATCCCCCCCCACCTCCTAATTGCCTCCTCTTTTGTCTCCATCCAGGAAGGGGCAGGTCTCCTATGTGTATCAACCAAACATAGCATATCAAGTTGCAGTAAGACTAAGCAACTCCCCATGTATTAAGGTTGGGCAATTGGTGCCTGTCCCAATTGTCATCAGAAAGGCATCATCCAGCAACTGATAGAGACAGATACAGACCCACAGCCAAACACTGGGCAGACTTTGGGAATCTTGCAGAGGAGGAGGAGAAAGGAGTTATTAGTTCTTTAAAAGTCTCATAAAATTCTGTTGGAAATTCATCCATCTGCTGCTGGGCTTTTCTTTGTTGGGAGACTTTTTACTAATGCTATACTCACATTGCCTGTTGTAGATGAATTTAGGCATTTTTATACTTTCTTAATTCAATTTCAGCATATAATTTTTCAAAATATCCCCTAATGAGGGCTGAATGGAGGGCTCAGCAATTAAGAGCACTGACTGGATGCTCTTCCAGAGGACCAGCGTTCAGTTTCCGGCACCCACATGATGGTTCACAACCATCTGTCACTCCAGCCTCAGGGTATCAGACACACTCTTCTGACCTCAATAGGTATTGCATGTATGTGGTACACAGAACACCCATGCACATAAAAATAAATTAAAAATTAGCTTATGGATTCAAGTTGCAGGAATACAAATTTTTTGTTGACTTCTGACTTTATTTACTTGGGTCTTCTATCTTTTCTTATTACTATGGCATATTTATTTTTCCACAGAACAAATTCTTACTTATTTTTTCAAAAACCAATTATTTGACTCACAGATCATTTTTCTTCTTCTTTTCCTTCTCCATTACATTAAATTTTAGCTCTGATTTGTATTATTCTTTTCATTCCAATAGTTTTGAGTTGCCTTTTTCTTGTTTTTCGAAGAATATTGAGAAGCATCATTAGGATACTTCACTTAATTGAGATCTCTCTGTTTCAATGTAGGTATTCATATCTATAAAATTCTCTCTCAGAACTGTGTTTCTTATAACCCACAGAGTCTGGTATATTGTCTTTCTAGCTCTGTTTGAGTCTACAAAATTCTATTGATTTCCTCTTTGGTTTCTTTTGTGACATGCTACTCATTCAAAACCACATTGTTCAGCGTGTGACATGAGCTGAGTTCAGTCACTGAGGCTCATGTGGCTGTGAAAAGAAGGAATTGACTCCTCGGTATTTCCCTCTGATGTCCACATGTGCAGTGTGTTATGCCTGCCCCCCCATCATGCACACAAAAACAACAATAATAATCTTTTTAAAAAGACACCCAGTGTCAGTCTCTGGCCTCCACACACATTTGCACATGCAGCAGCGTATACAAACACACACATTCATACACACACCAACAAACCCATACATACCACACAAACACATATATTACCATATATATATATATTCATTATGTTACAAAAGAACAAGTAATCAAGTTAATAGATGGGAAAATAATAAGAAAATAAGCCGGGCGGTGGTGGTGCATGCCTTTAATCCCAGCACTCAGGAGGCAGAGGCAGGCGGACCTCTGTGAGTTCGAGACCAGCCTGGGCTACAAGAGCTAGTTCCAGGACAGGCTCCAAAGCTACAGAGAAACCCTGTCTCAAAAAAAAAGCAATAATAAGAAAATATACTTTTCAAATAAGAAGCAGGAATGGCCAATAACCATATTACGACTCCACATATTTATCTGTCAAGGTAATACAAATTCAATCTATACTGTGATTCCATTGCACCCAAGGCAGAAGAGTTATTTAAAAAATTAAAAAGTTCTGGCAAGTATGTGGGGGAGATGGAGCTCTTATACCCCACTGATGCAAGCTTAAGTTAATACAGGCATTATAAAAAACATTATGGAGGTCCTCAGACAACTAAAAATAGAAGCTATTATATGTTACATTTCTACTATTCATGGGCATATACCCCAAAGAGACAAAGTCATACTGGCACATCCATGTTTATTTTGATGTTTTTGATAAATCCAAGCTATGAAATCATCTCTAGCCCCTATGAACAGATAAACTGATACAAAATATAGCAAAGTCTATTTATACAATGGTATATTATTTAGTCATAAAGGTCAATTGAGCGCATCATGTTAAGTGAAAAAAGGCTAAAAATAGAAAAAGACAAGCACCACATATTTTTCCTCAATGTGAAACTAGAATTTAAAAAAGAGAAACAGTACTTTGGTTGTCTTCAGGTCATATAATTTTTGGTCATTTTTTTAAAAAAAGAAATGTGAATTAGAAATTTAAATAATAAAATTAAAAATGATCTCATTTTGAAACTATGACTACCTATACTAGATTTAATCTGGAGGGAAAAAATTTTAATGAAGCTAGAAAAACAACTGAAAATTAGGAAGCAATTTTTTTTTCAAGACATGGTTTCTCTGAGTATCCCTAGCTGTCCTGGTACTTCCTCTGTAGACCAGACTGTAGACCAAACTCAGAGGTCTGACTTTGCTTCCCTAGTGATGGGATTAAATGCATGAACCACTATGTCTGGTTGGAATTGTGTATAATTAACTCACAGAACAAAAGCAAAAATAAAACCAAATACAAAAATATAAGCACAGAATACTAATTAATCAAATCAATATCCAAACGCATGAGATACAGTTAAAACAACACTTATATAGACATTTGTGATCTAGAATGTTAATATCATACAGATTAAATATCAACGAGTTAGGTTTCAATTTTAAAAAAGAATTGCAAGTTAAATACAACGGAAGTGTCATGAAGCAAAGAATAAAGATAAAAGCAGGGACCAATGAACTATAAAACAAATATTGGCTGAAGTAAGTCAATAAAGTCCACAATTGTACCTTGAAAAGTTTAGTTTATAAGTATAATAAAAATAAAGGCAGAAGACACAAATAAGCAATATCAAGAGTAAAAGCAGGAGCTAGACGTGGTAGCTAAGTTCAGTAATCCCAGTACTTAGAAGACAGAGGCAGAGGAATCACAAGTTGGTTGACGGCTTGATCCGCATAGAAAGTTACATTCCAACCTGGGCTACAAAGTGTGACTTTGCCACAGAATTAAAAGGTCAGCCAGGCATGGTAGCACATACATTTAATCCTGGCACTTAAGAGGCAGAGGTAGGCAGAGTTCTGTGAGTTCAAAATCAATGTGATGTACATAATGGGTTTCAGACTAGCCAGAGCTACACAGCAAGATTCTCAGAAACCAAAACCAACCAAACAAACAAATGGATAAGGAGCTAGAGAGATGGTTAAGTGGTTAAGAGTGCTTGTTCTTGTAGAGTACCCTGATTTGTTTCCAAGCACAAACATGGTGGTTCACAATATTCATAGTGCCAATTCCAGGGGACCCAACTCCCTCTTCTGACTTCCTAGGGTACCAGGAATTCATGTAAGTGTGCATATAAACATAGAAGCAAAGCACCCATGAAGATAAAAGGGAAGGGATCAGAATAATTAAAAATTCTTCTGGAATTAATAAAGTAATAAATGTATACTTAGTTCAAATCTCTAAATTTATAAATATAAAGCAATTTTTATTTAGCTATAAAAGTATTGAAGGGACAAATAATCTCAATTTTATATAGATTAATCCAAATTTGAGAAAAAGAAGGAACACTTTCAAACTCATTATGCTATGTCATGAAAGGAAAATTATAGGTGATTTTCATTCATAAAATATATATATATATTCAGAAATACTGTAGGATAATGCTTTTGTATACTGTAGAGATTTGTCACTCATACTGCTTTAATAATATGCTGATTGGCTGGGTGGTGGTGGCGCACGCCTTTAATCCCAGCACTCGGGAGGCAGAGGCAGGTGGATCTTTGTGAGTTCGAGACCAGCCTGGTCTACAAGAGCTAGTTCCAG